>RBNK01000065.1:0-44816 GCA_003990785.1 Endogone sp. FLAS-F59071 | reverse complement strand
TTTTTTTTTTTTTTTTTTTAAAAAAAAAAAAAAAAAACAAAAGAATGAGCTATACAGCATATTATGCTAGCATTGCTCACTTCTACAGCCAGAATTCTAAAAGCTTCGTTTATTCCTAACAATTTTAAATATCATTCTAGATGGTCGATTAGACGCCGCGCATTATCCAATTTGTATAATATAAGGCTGAGAAAGTTGGTTCTCAACGCAAATCAGAATGCAAGTACGGATCTCATACTATTACAAAAATATAAAGTAGATTGATTGTTCTATAGTTTTGGCAAGCCGCGAGACGACACAGACTTTTTGTGTATATACTTTATAACGGCGCGCTTTATTAAAACATTGCCGATGTCATCATGCTAAGATGCGGACAAACCAAAATTCCGGATTATGACCGGTATTTAATAATGCACCAGGGCCTTGAAAAAATGATGCAATGATCGGATATAATAAGCTCGGTGATAGAGTGATGCCGGGCACAATTCTCGGCCGATGGTTGGCAAAATACCCTTACCGAACTCTGGTTGTAAATGGAGCTCACATTTCTTGCATTCCCAACACTCCCTTGCGTTCTCTTTTTTTTTTTCCTTTATATATATATATATATATATATTTGCGTTGCAAACCGAACTCACGTTGCAATTCTAACTCACATTCTCAACCCTCTACCATAAACCTTGTGTTCTCCCCATACGATAATCAATGGTTCTAAGGTAGACCGTTGACCAAAGTGCGCGTGGGTTGGGTGTTAATCGAGATATGGCACCCAGAAAGCACGCTTATTAATTAAAAAAAAAATCAGGAAAAATCTGATGTCATCATTTCGTAGATTGATGCTTTGTGCTGTAATTCGTATCTGCGATCGTGAAGAGCTTTTTTTTTTTTTTGACGCGTATATAAGCTTTCCCTAGTTTGTCAATACTTTCCTCCCCTTAAAAGCGAAGAGAAAGAAAAAATAAAATAAAATAAAATAAAATATAAAATCATAATGCAGCAAGACGACGGAGGCTCGCCCATTGATCCGGAAAAAGCCCATCCTCTAGTTGATGTCCTTGAGCATCAAGCCGCCGAACTACCTGACCGTCCCTTCATACTTTATCCCCAACGCGTTGAAAACAATCTCACTTACAACAAAATTACCTTTTCGCAGTTCGATAAAATCACCAATGTCCTCGCCGAGAGATACAAGACCCAACTCCAGCTGACCAACGGCGATCAACTACCGACTCGCGTCGTCGGCCTGCTCGCTCCTACGGACGTGCAGTACACCCTAACCATCTTCGCCCTCTGAAACTCGGTCTCTCGGTTTTCTGTTTTAGCTCACGCAACTCTCTGCCGGTATACTGTAATCTCATTGGAAAAACAGCTGCAAAAACGCTGATCGTCGCACCCGAGTTCCTCGAAATCGGACAAAAACTTGAAGCAGAGGCGGGTGTTAAGGTGTTGCCGCTGCAGGACTTCGACCTCATGCTGAATGTCAATTCCATGCTGGGCGAGTCAACCAAGCAGATACGAGAGAAGACTAGTGATTTCGGCGAACAGTACATCATTATTCAATCTTCGGGGAGTACCGGTCTTCCCAAGCCAGTTTGTTTGCGCTCGAATTTTTTGCTGAAACTCGGTGGTGACTTATGGCTTAGGCCAGGGATAGTGTTGTCCGTGACTCCACTGTAAGTATTGTCCTTGCTGTTCTTTATTGCCGATTGTATATTCTTCGCAAACGCTTCTTTTCTTTCATATCCTCTAACTCCTCTTTTTTTTTTAAAAAAAAAAATAATTTTTTTTATTAAAAAAAACAACAACTACCAAATTTTCGAATGTCCTTTCAAAGATTCCAGTAAGTGGCACTTCAAAATTTACATGCCTAATCACTATTAGGACGACATTTTGTAAAGTTAAAAAAAAAATAAATTAAATTGCTTATTCTTGCCATTGTCAATAGTGCTTTGGGCATCGAGTTTTCCTTGATAACCAGTCTCTTGACCGGGCACACCTACGCAATTCCATATTGCGCTTCTTGGCCCCCATCGGTGCCAGAGATCCTCGAAAGTCTTGAGGCCTCGGGTGCGACGGAAATTATGCTTGTCCCCTCCGTAATCCAAGATATTGCAAATGTCCTCCTCGCTAAAGGCGATTACACTTTCGGCCCTTTAAGAAAGCTCGATCTGGTGAGATTTGGCGGAGCGCCGCTCGACAAAAAGCTAGGTGATACGATGTCTCAGGCCGGCGTAAACTTAAGCTCCTTCTATGGATCCTCAGAGCTTGGTGGTCTGATGGCGACCCCCACGAAGGAGCAGCGCGGCCCCAGAGCCAGCTGGGACGCCATGAGTCCTTTTTCCGGCATAGAATATCGGTGGAGCCCGAGCGAAGTCAATCCGCTGCTCAAGGAGCTGATCGTTCTGCCCACTAGCGTGCTTAACGACATCGACACCGAACCGGATGGCTCGTTTCGTACCGGCGATCTTTTCTCCGAGTCGCCCCCGGGGTCTGGACTGTACACATATCAAGGTCGCGTAGGCAATCTGCTAATGCACACCAACGGTGAAAAGACAAACCCTAACGTAATGGAAGAGAAGATTCGGGAGCACTCGATCATCGATCAGGTTCTTATAGTAGGAGCTGGGAGGTTTTGCACAGCAGCATTGGTACAACTGAAGCACAGCGAAGTGTTTCGGCGAACGTTAGAGGAATCGGTACGGGATGCGCGGGCGGCGGTGATGTCCGTTAACGAGTTTGTTCCTACGCACTCTCGGGTTCTGAAAGATATAATTTACATTCTGCCGTTGAATCAGGAGCTACCACCGACGGATAAAGGAACTGTGAAAAGGAAGGATGCGGAGCAGCAATTCGCCGGGGAAATTGAGCGTATGTACCAAAATCTGCTTGGAGACAAGAAGTCAGAGGACGTTGCGATTGCACAACCTCTTGGCAATAAGCATATCACCGTGGAGATAGTTCAAAAATCCCTCAAGTCTATGGTAGCCGACGTTCTTGGAAAGCAGGAAAGCAGCTTTGACAACACTTCCGTATCACTCTTCGACTTGGGCTTGGATTCTCTGATGTCGTTGGAGTTGCTCAATAATTTGTCAAAAACGTACGGTGATCTACCTCGGAATATCATTTTTGAAAACTCTTCGATCCTTAATCTGTCTAAGGCACTGTATACCAGCTTGAAAGAAAATCTAGTGGAATCTGCGGCGGAAGAAGACCCAATGCATCATCGCGACGTCGAATTACTACTTGACAAATATTTGAGTTACATCGACACCGATGCTCTGGGTAACCGATCGCCGCCACCACACAATCCCGCATCTAGCGAGATAGTCGTCATGACGGGGGCTACGGGCGCTCTGGGCAACTTTATACTGAAGACAATGCTCGCCGAGCCCAACAAGATCTCAAAAGTCTACCTCCTCCTTCGTGGTCAGGACGCTAAGAAACGGTTGCGCAAGTCTCTTCAAGACCGGCGCTTGGACCCGGCCATCTTGGAAGACGGCCGCGTGGAAATACTTCAGGCCGACCTAGCCGACCCGCACCTGGGCTTGTCGGATGAGACTTACAGTCGCATGCTCACCGAAGCCACGGCCGTCGTCCATGAGGCGTGGAAGATGAACTTCAAGCTGCGCGTTACTGATTTTGAGAAGGATACCATCTACGGACTGTATAATTTGCTTGTTCTAGCCCATGGCTCTGGCGGTCAGTCCAAGCGATTTCATTTCACGTCGAGTGTTGGTGCATGCTTGAACGCCCCGCTCGCGTCCGTACCCGAGCAGGTTGCACCCCGCGATCCGAGCTACTCGTTGCCCAATGGGTACAGCCAGTCAAAATTTATTGCCGATCACATGTGTGCTCGCGCGGCAGAGAAGTGGTGTATTCCTGTGGATATTTATCGCGTGGGTCAAATTTCCGGAGATACGCGCAACGGAGTATGGAATCGTTCAGAGGTTTGTTTCCTGATTAATTACTGCTTATTTCGATCAAATAAGAATTTATTTTTTTTTCCTCCTAAAAAAATATCGCTATGATCAACTCTATTCTGCAGTACTTCCCAATGATGATTGCTTATGGCGCGGGTTGGATAGGCGAGTTCCCTGACAAGTCAGGCGACATCAACTGGATTCCTCTGGATATTGCCGCCGAGGCAATCTGCGAACTAGCTTTTATACGACAGAATACGCGTGAAGGTGTCGCGGAAATGCATCACATCCTAAACCCACATTCGCTCACCTGGACCAAACTACTTGGCATGCTTCACGAAACTAGTCTCCAATTCCGGGAAGTGGGGCAACGGGAATGGGCCGATCACCTGATTGCCGACAGAGCAAACCCCGGAAACAAGCTGGCGGCGTTTTGGGAAAAGACAATGACCGAAGGAAATGAAAAGAGGCCAGTTTTCGAGACTGAGGAGACGTGCAAGAGGAGCAAGGTAATTAGGAGTTGTCCGAAGGTTACAGCCGAGTATGTTGGGTTATGTATGCAGTTTTGGAAGGAGATTAGGTTCCTTGATAGTAAATTCTGAGCACCGAGGCAGTTCTAAAGGAAACCATTAGGGAACGATTGTCTCAGATATACTTGGCTTAAAGTATGGGATATACGAGATGTTCGATGTGATTAGCGAGACTTGCATTTCTCAATTTTTGTTTAGATTCTCTATTTCCTCTTTTTTTTTTTTTTTTTTTTTTTTTTTTTTTTTTTTTTTTTTTTTTTTTTTTTTTTTTTTTTTTTTTTTTTTTTTTTTTTTTTTTTTTTGTTTTTTTTTTTTTTTTTTTTTTTTTTTTTTTTGGAGCACAGCCCTTACACGTTCCGTTTGTGTCGTTTTCTTCCACCCTCGTCGCACTAATTGCACTTATTTTGGCCTGCCTCTTACTTTGAGAATTGACCATTTTCGCGGCTTTGCGTAGGGAAACCGCCAAATACATAGTCCAGTTTGAGTTATTAAAGTTGTTCAAAATTGGAGAGAGTTACGTATAAGTCATTGAATATCCACCTTAACATTGTGAGGTCCGTACTTAATTCTTTATTTCCATTCCTTGCGCGCGGCTTGTTCATTGTCGTTGCGTGACCCATTCGCAATCGTTGCAACCCGTTTGCGGCCTTTACTTGTTCAATTGTTGAGAGCCAAACCTTAAGAAATCATTATTGCTCAGCCATTGTGCTACAATTCGGACTTCTTGCGTGTTGGAACTGAAGTTTATTGAATGCAACCATTGAACTATTTAAAACTGATGTACAAGTGGCAAATTAATTGTTTGCCATGTGAAGCGGTATTATAAGCGTTGTTTGTTGATTCGCTAATGCACAGGTCGGATGAAGTCCGCCTTTCGAAGATCGACAATATTGAAGAATTATATGAAATCCGATAAAGTTTTCTTTGAGAGGAGGGAAGGAATATGGTGCACGGCGCCTTAAACCGAAATTTTTAGTGATTGTTTTCAAACCACTAAGGCTCACAAACTCACATGTTAATCATAAACTGGCTGCGTAGATATATGGAAAATCTCTCTAACATCCTTTCTACACAGTTACATTTTTTTTTTTATATAATAAAATATTTTGTAGTAGCCCTTCAAAAATGGCAGTTTTTACTATAAAACTCCGTGAACTTGCAGTGTGTACCACTAAGTGACTGTCATATGCACGTGACTAGTTGCGACCAAAATACAAAACAATGCATTGTGATTGATTTACAAAGCATCGTGATTTACAAGGCATCGTGATTTACAATGCTATGCCCAATGAAGCGTACTGCTCAATCACTGCAAGCTCTCACTAAAGGGAATGAAGTAAAGAAACAATGTAAGTTAACAGAGCTCAATATACTCGAAAATCTTCCCACTGAGCCAACCTTAATTATACAAGAGGAAACTGAGATTATTGTGTGTGATCCTTTCAATGATGATGCTGAAGAGATTACTGCATGTAAGTTGAAAGATAAGACTAAGATTATTGTGTATGACCTACCTCTTGATGATGATGAACATGCTGAGGAGATTGCTATACATGAGTAGGAAGAAAATTCTAGAGATAATGAGATTGTAGATTTTGATTTTGAAAATGACCTATCTTCTATCAGCACTAAGCACAAGGAAAGATTCCTATCTGCACAAGAAGAGATGATGCATGCTGCAGCTAAATATAACTAGAAGAAGAGTAAAGTAGTATTATAAACACTGGTGATAAAAAGAGACTTAGAGAGAAATCAATTCTATCAGAAATGTAAAATCAAGGATTTTGCAAAGGCTGCTAAATCAATACTACCTCTAACAAACTGGCTATCTCTAGCTAAAAATTTATCTCTACCTTCACTGCCAACTCTTATTGATGATGAGGAAGATTTAGAGACTTATAGAGAGATTAATTAGAAGTCTAAAACTGCTTTATTAAAACTAGTTATAAAGACTAATAAAAATCTTTCAGAGTATACTTGCTTTTAACTTCAGCAGATGAAAGCATACATAATCTTATAATGAAATGAACAAAATGCTATGAAAGCAAGCAGTTTAGTTATTAAGGTGAATAATCATAGAGTATATTTTGCTACTATTATTAGAATATGGATATACCTTTGAATTAAACATTATCTTATTCTAAATTTTAAAAAAGGCTGCCATATTAAGGTGAAAAGTCTTTTAGAGAATAAAGATATTAAGCTTGCAGTTAGTATATACCTTAGAATGAATAAGTTTATTATAACCTCTGCTAAGTTTAAAGAGTATCTGAAGGAAAAAGTATTTCCTACACTTATACTATCAGTGAAGCTAACAACTATTTGAGTAGAAACAGTTGCAAAGTAGATAAAAAAGATGGAATAGATATATAGCTTGTGAAAGAAAGGTATAATATATTATATTCAGTTTTTGTAAAAAATGTTAAATCTAAAGCTATCAATGATTAAATATAATGATCAAACTTTAGAACTATTACCTAATGATAATATTATTAATAGAACTAGAATAAGACATATCTTAGTAACTTATGATGAATCAACTTTTTAAGTAAATAATAATATAAATTAGGGATAGAGACTAAAAAGTAAGCAACCACTAAGGAAAAAGAGTTATGGTTAAGGTTTTATGATTAGCAACTTTCTTTTTGATATAGTTAGTCAGCTAGCTATCTCTACATCAGAAAAATGGTTAATTAATCTACAAACTATTTTATTAAAAGCTATGAACTATTTTACTAAAAGCTATAAACAAAATAGCTATAAACATAGATGCTAGTTATAGACTATGAACTATTATTGGCAAACAGCTGCGAACAGCTACAAACTACCCTAGAACTCCACTAGAACAATATCACAAACCACAAACTGGCTAGAACAGCCTGCAAACAGCCTGCAAACAGCCTATGAGTATAGATGCTAGTCATAGACTATGAACTGAAAATAGTTTCCTAATGAGAATAATAATGGATATTAGACTGGAGAGTACCTTGTAAAGCAGCTTAAAAAGAGAGCTATTCTAATCTTTAATACTATTCATCCTAGATGTATTGTAGTATTTACCTTTGATAACAGTTTTGGACATTTAGCTTTTGCTGCTGATGCTCTTTTAGCTTACAAGATAAATCTTAACTCTAGAGGTAAACAACTACTTATGCAACCTGGTATATTTAATGGATAGAAACAACTAATGGTTTATCCAGCAAATCATTCTAATATATTTTTATATAGAAAGGTAAAGAGAATGAAATAAGTACTAGTCAAACAAGGACTTTAGTCAAAATCTAGAAAATTACTAGCCTGACTATAAAACAGATGTTACAGCTTGTTGTGCAGAGAAGATTCTATCTCTTCAATTAGACTTCTGTACTCAGAAATCTCTTATTGCAGAGACAATTGAGGCTGCTGGTTATCATTGCATTTTTTATCCTAAGTTCCATTGTAAACTCAACTATATTGAATATTTTTTTAGGGTAGCAAAGTATTATTACCATACCAACTGTAATTATACATGGGAGGGCCTCAAGTGCACTGTCCCAGAAGTACTTGCATTAATCAATCTGATGACTATTCAGAGGTTTGCATGATGTGCACAGCAGTACATGAGTGCCTACTGCAATGGCCTCACACTGAAAGCTGCAGAGTTTGCAGTTAAACAGTATAAATCTCATAGAAAGATATCAGCTGATGTAGTTGTAAATATGGAATAATGAATAAAATGTCAAACGAGGTTATTTTTTTTTTTTTAGTCTGCACTAAGTGACTGCGATATTTTCCGACTTGCAGTTTTGTGTAACCAGTTTCGGTTTAAGGCGCCGTGCACCATACGCAGAATTATTCTAACTTTTTATTCTTGTGTCTCACGTACATGTCCTTTCTGAATTTGGTATGCCTTTTTTTTTTTTTTTTAATGTGTATGTGCACTCAATTTAATTGACAAATCTGATATAGGAATTTGAGTTGTGCTTTGATAACTATGCTGCGCTATTATAATAATGCTACATAATTATATGACTAAATGTAAATTGTAACAGCTGTCCTTTTTAATTCTAGGCCTTAGCAACTAAGCCACAGCGACGAATTTTCTTTTCTGTCCCGTCTTTCTTTAAATCCATCTCGTCTTCTCTTTTTTTTTTTTTAGTCTGCACTAAGTGACTGGGATATTTTCCGACTTGCAGTTTTGTGTAACCAGTTTAGGTTATGCACCATAGAATTTTTTTTTTTTTTAAAAAAAAAAAGCAGGCAAACAGGGTGATATCGTTTGGAAAATTCTCTAAGTTATTAAGATCGAATCGATTGCATCGAATGAATGCTCAAACAAAACCGCTGTGTTTGTAGGAAACGAGCCGGTAGCTTTGCTCGATTTGACTCGTGCGACATAGCTCCTTTTTCTTTTCTTTTCTTCGAACGCACGCGCCACAAACTCGTATCGACATTTGAGTGTATGTAGAAGGTTAAGGTGGGGGCGCGGCGCATATTTCGGGGTTGTCTTATCATTGGGATTGACTGCTGACTCGAGTTATATTTCCCATTGGGCGTCCCCATTTGACTCGGGCAGGGCGAGAACAGCTCGCACCACACGATTTTTTCCTTCCTCCACTTGATTTTTTTTTTTTTTTTTTTTTTTTTTTGTTTTTTATTTTTTTTTTTTTTTTTTTTTTTTGCGATTGATAAGCTTTTGTCACAACATGTACCGAACTTGCGTCGCAAATCGAACCTACATTCCTCACATTCCTAACCCTCCATCACAAATATCGCGTTCTCTTTCTTCCCACACGAATTTATTCACACACGACTATTAATGTTCGTTACTATTCCTTACCTGTCTCTAAAGTAGATGGGTCCCATGTTTATGAAGGCTTTAACAGTCATTCGTTAGTCAACACGAGTTTGTAAAGCGAGTTAATCGGATGGATAGCAAAATAATTAGGCTCAGAAAAAAATCGGGTGATGCTATATAGAGAAAAGGGCGCGAGTTGAGACCATGAAATGGCCGTGTGACTAGAAAAACTGGTTGAAACGCGACAGTTCTGGTCCCTTGCCGATGTTTGACTTTTCATTCTGATCTTCAATCGTTGCTACCAAAACAAATTAAGGTGGGAAATAATGTGACTTCAGATTAGTTTAGTCATTTCACTTGGCCAAATTTAATCAAGGTAATTCAAGGGGTGCTTAAATCGGCAGATTTTTTTTTTTTTTTTTTTTTAAAAAAAAAATCAAGGAATATTCCAGCAGATCCAGTAATTCTACTACTTTGCTGCAGGGCGGGCAGTGTTATATTACGAGGGTGTGTCATATTAGCAATAATTTAAACATTATAAGGGAAAATTAGTTCCAAACAATAAAAAATTTTCTATACTTCTCTTGTGATGATGGTATTGTTCATTTATTACATATCGTTTATTCAATGGTGCCTTGCGTCAATTATCACGGCATTTCTCAAAGCAATGCCCATTTAGACACGATTAAACTGATTTAGCAAAAAACAAATCACGATCATGTAACCGGGGCTGCGCTTTCCAAGTCATTACAAAGCCCGATTTGCATTGGGCGTTATTTGCGCGGGAACTAAGGACAACCAAGAAGACAAACGAGATGTTTCTTATTGTCAAAGTAATTAATTGATGGTACTTATAAGTGAATCCGTAACGCCAACTGTAAATTTTCGCACAATAGCGATTTTCTTTTTTTTTTTTTGTTTGGACTAATTTTACAAATTATTGTTATACAACACTTTTCGCATCCCCGACTGTTAATTATGATTTTTATTATTTACTCTTATTTTATTTTATTTTATTTTATCAGTTTCCCATTCATCAAACTGTAAAGGTGTACTATGGTTTACCTGTGGCAACCTTGAATGCCTTGTATATATCTGGTATAAACGAGAAACATTTGTACAATTTCTTACATGGAAACAGCGAACAAGAGATTGTGCAACCATTATCTCGTTCGTACCAGATTTGTACAAGGCATACAAGGAGGGAGGGCGTTACTCTCAATACAGATAAAGCCTAATACACCATTACGGTTTGAGGATGTGGGATTTTATTTGGCTCCTATCCTTATGTCAAAGCCTATCCTTACGTCAAAGGCAGCGTTTCAATTTGCGTGGTTACACGATCACTTCCGCAGATTTCGACTCCCACAGCTCTCGACGTTCCTTATACACAACCTCCACCCAAGCTTTGACCGTAGGATGCACAAATCGACCTCGGGTCGAGTCGAAGAATTCATCAAGTCTTTTCCCATCGGCTAAATGGGAGATGTATTGTTGTTATTGAACACGATAAAAAATCAAGAGAGAAAAAGGACACCTAGTATAGTATTACCCACCCTTTTCGTACTCAAGAGCCTGTAGGATCATCTCAAATTTGTCAAGGTCCTTGACGAGTTTCGCCTCAGAGCTTGAGACGTCCTCGTACTCCTGCCACAGGTCACGAATCTCGCACGATTGTGGCGTTTCACCCAGTTGCGAGCAAAAGTATTCCATAGTGTCCTGTAGTGCGAGTAGTGTAAGTTTAATGATTCTGACGGAAGCGCGTAAGCGAAGCGACGGCAATTGAGACATAAAGCATGTTAACAAACCCGTTCTAATTTGTACTTTTCCTCCTTACTGACGTTCTGGTGCGGGGTGATATCGCCCTAATACAATATAGAGAGCAAGATCAGCGTACAATTTATCGGGCATTAAAGCGCATGAACTATAGAAACAAAAAAAATCAAAAAATCAAAAAATCGAAAAAGAATCACGCTGATGCCTACCGCAATACTTTCAGCTAAGTCGTGCACGATAGCCATTTTAACACACCTGAGGAGGAATTGATTGGGGCTCATTCAGTAGTTTCATTGCTCGTACCAAACAAAAACGTTCTTACATCGAGCATAGCTCTCTTACTTGTTGATGTCCAGATCTTTGTCGTCAATGACCATCGCCATGACGCCCATGCGATGCATGTGGTCGGAGACTGACTCGGGGCCCTGTACACCATAATTGAGCCAGCCGGTGCGTTTTGTACGCTGGGGGGCAACCCGAATGGAAATGACATTCGATCTGAATACAGGCAACAATGCGTTTTTTTTTTCTTCAAACTTTTAGTTACAGTACCTTGAGCTTTTCAATAATATGAAGGAACTCGATCACGCTCACAGGGTCGGACATTTTGAAATTCGTTGCAATACGCTAGCGCTGAGGTGTTGAAAAAAGAAGTGTTTTAAAAGAAGCGGTAGTAAAAGAAATTCCGACGGAACCCCATATTTATTTATTTCAAGCCGCGCCCCAACCTTCATTCACATGATCTCTTCATTTAAATTCAGAGCTTTACCGGATTTTGAATATATGGGCTCTTCCGCCTCAAAAATCTCTCCGACTGAAAAAGGGCAAGTGTACCCGAACACTTGGACCTGTACTCTCTATCTCCACCGAAATCGCTAGAGTAACGGAGAACAGCTTCATTCATCGTTGAGGATGTTAACGGAAAAAGTGAGCTCTTGCCATAAATGCTTTGCAAAGCAAAAATCCACTAAGTCGTGGGTGTGGCAGTCTCCTTTCTCGAAGACAAAACTGTGGACACAGATATTACGAAATAAAAAAAAACAAAAGACCACGGGTAATGTGAATTTTGACCACAGTACCCTAGTACAGATCCCCCCCTAGTATACAGATCCCCTAAAGTAAACGGTCGTACCAAACTTATATTTTGACTCTTAGATTACATCGCGGACCTGTTGACTAGCAACACCTGAATTCCAAATTGGAACAAATGCAGTCCTCGACCTTTTTGGTCCGTTGATTCACCTCCCCCACAGCGCGTTTAGAGGGATTTTTTTTTTTTTAGATTTGACGCAACTTTGAGCCACCATCAAAATATTCGGTGACGACGTCGACGTCATCACCTCCAAGATTCTGATCGTCAGAAACGCACAACTCCCATTCAGCTGAATTCCAAAGGAAAAAGCGACATTTTCTCCATCCTTTATTACGTTATATCACCAATAAAACAATAACGAACTACTGTTGGCCATAGTACTTTATAATACACTCTAGATACCAAATACCTCTTTGGAATCGATTTATTCTCATAAATCCTACTCGGATCAGCGAGAATCCTAAATTTGAACCGATTTTATCAATTAATTAATAATATATCAAAGAATGCAGGAGTAATGTTTTAGATTATTTCCATGAATTTTTGTCGTCTCATCACTCATGGAAACCTCCAGAGATATTTCTTCAATTCTCGTAACATCTCATATAAGTAATTCATTAAAAATAAACTGCGGCCAAAAAATTAGTGCACAGCCTCATCAATAGATACAAACGTCATTTGTCATTGATGAATTGCGCAGTTTTATAGATTTCACGTGTAGATAATGTTTTATTTTCCGGTATAGATTTACTTACACTACAGAAAATTTGATAAAAAAGTTTCATCGTCTAAAATCCTTAAATCTTTTGGAAAAGAGAAGTTCAGACCATTTAATCGTATTTATGGGACGTAAAATAGCCATTTCCGGTAATATTTAGTAAATTTAAAAGGGCTGATCCTCTATACTTCGATACCGTTAGATTTCTGTACTCCCGGCGTTCGTCGTAGGGTGACCACCAATCACGTAGATATCACAACTTAATTTAATTAATTAAATCCTAGAGTTTTAAAAGAACCTGCGAGCCAGACAAGCCGGACAAGCCGGACAAGCCGGACAAGCCAGAAACTATACGAGCCACAAGCGACGTGCCGAGTTTCATATCACGTTGTCCAATTTTGATCGTAGAACGCGCTTCTGAGATGATGGCATCTTAGCGGTTCCACCTACAAGGACATAGCGCGCCTCTTTATTGGTATACGTACGACGCCCGCAAGACTGCCCGACCTTTTTACCGGTATTATGAACTCGAATTCCACGCCCCCATTTCTCCCTCCTCGTTTTGCCGCCCTTGTCGCTGCTTGCGCCCTCGGTCAATCGTTCTGCCATTTCACTTATTATTAGCTTGACATTTTGTATAAATACCCTGCGATATTTGCTTGAATAAAAACTCAGTCGGGATTTGCACAGTGTTTGCCGTACGCCCCTCTCATCGATTGCTCGCAGACAGCCTCGGAACGACCTCGGAATGGTCTAGCAGACATAATTACAGAACACGCCTATAAAGATCCCCCCCCCCGACTTTGATAAAGCATTAATCAATCGATGTACTGTACAGTTTGGGCTGGACATTCGTTTGGAATTTTCTCCACTCTTCGTTAAATGGCGCCTGGCGCCAATAACATATAAGCGTGGAGTAGCTCATTCGATAGTCCTTTTGTCAGTTTAATATAACTGGAATTACTGTCGCGCTAACTGTGACCACACATAGAGAGGGCTGAAGTCTACCGTCCCAGAAGCTCTAGCATCAGTGGATCTCAAGACAATTCGAAGATTTGCACAACGTTCACAAGCGGCAACTCAAACTTTGGAGGCTATCTACTTTGGAATTCATTATTAAAAATAAAAAGGGCTGTGTGGAATGAAAGCTAGGAAGCAGTTCTACACTTATATAGAACCCATTTTATCAAAATGTGTTTGGGGTGTGAGCCTTTAGGATTTGAACTTGGTCTAGAAAAGTGTCGGTTATAGCACCATAGGGGTATCGGTGAACGATTTCATAGTGTAGAATTGAATTAGCACCCGTATAAAATATATAATTATATACGAAGCTCTTTAAAACTTCTTTAATAATCGTATACTAATAATAGACAGTGCAGCTAATTATACACTTTTTTTTAAAAAAAAGAAATACGCCGAAATAATGACACTCCAACTCATAGCACGGTCTAAACCGTGGATTTTGGCATAAAAGCGATGCAGGTTTTATAAATTAATTAGATTACTTTGCAATATGAAGTTCAAAATTCAGTAAATTTCACTATGTAACCGATATTTATTGAACCCATGGTGAAAGCGTATTTATACAAATCAGGGTGATGAACCAGCGTTCTAAGTTGGTGTATCCTAGTTGGAGAGCACTATGCATGCTGAAAGAAGTACGTGAGTATCGCCGCAGTGTCGCTAAACTCTTTTCGTGTGAGTCTAAAACCAGAATCAATGGGTATGGATGGAATCTTCTTATGCGGGCTGAGATTCTTCCCCATTCTTCTCCATCGCGCTGCTTACGGACAAGCTAGATTCGGCGTCTTTGGGCAATTTAATATCATCCCAACCACCACAACCGAGATTCATTTCAACCGTTCTGTTTAATTCACGGCGACGGAATAAGCGCCTCGACAGTTTGACAGATTTTTCGAGCTCCACATGTGACGAAAACTGGGACGAGTTGCACATGCTGTGGAAGTAGAAGCTTTCGGAATCAGACCTTGACATCTCCTCTTGATAATTGGCCTTACATTCGGCAATGAAGGCCTCTGTCTCTGGAGAGAGGTATTTCTGTACGCGACTCTGGGGAAAGAGTTTGTTTTTTCTTCGACAAGCCATAACAAGCTCATATAATTCTTCCGCAGTGGGTCTCTTGGATGGTTCGGGATCCCAGCATCTTTTGAAGATATCATTGAATCCTGTAGGTGCACCTGGGATGAGATCTTCGCGCAAGCCATCCTCCCGTATTTCACCCATTGCTGCTACACCTCGAGGTGGTACACCAGTAACAGACTGCCAAAGTAACGTAGCAAGGCAGTAGATATCAGATTCCTTGGTGTAGGGTTTGCGCTGGAACACCTCGGGTGGATGGTAGTTGAGCCGACCATATACACCACCAATCTCCTTCCAATCTTCGACGGCTTTGCTAAGCCCAACATCGATAAATCGAGGGAACTCTTTGACAAATACTATATTGCCTGGATGGAGGTCTTGGTGGATTACACCGTACTGGTGCATAACTTGTAGCCGTCTGGTTAGCTCAATAGCTACGTCTGTAATGCGATTCCAAGTAGATGCCCGGGACATTTGCTCCATGTTTCCATGTGTTCCATATTCCATCACCATCATTAATTCATTTGAATTGTTTTGAGAAAGGCCAAAGACAGTCGTGGTAACTGGAACTGTATGCTTGATATAAGACAATTGAGAGCTGAATACGACCTTAGAGTGCAATTTTGTTTAAAAATATAAATATATAAGCAAAAGATATATAAATCTTATTGTATAGAAACGTTTTAAAGCATGGTAGCAGGTTATACCATATAATTACCTCCTGCAAGAGACTTTGATTTAGGACCTTCAATGCGACTGTTTTATCCTCGCCAACGTACACCAAAGAATAATCTAGTTTAGCGGTGTAGACTGTTCCAAAACCACCTTTTGCCAGTTTCTGAACATTTTGGAAGAGATCAAACGGAATCCAGGCCAGACGATCGGAGAGTTCACTCAAGTTGAGTCGAGACAAGTGATCTTTCAGAATTGGGTCGTACTGGCCGAAGGCATCTTTGAGACGCTTAATATCCCTCTGATCGTAGTCATCCATTTGGGCAAAGGGGAGGAGTTGTTTTTTGGCGCGATCCAGATTGGTTTCTTCCATGCTTTGGGGGGGGGGGGAAGATTATATGTATGTGAGATCATCATTTGTGAAGGGTCGTGAGGGAGCAATGACGCAGACATGCCGCCCATATATGTGTAGATTTCAAAGGCAGTAACTCATCTCTCCTTCTTAACAAAAAAAAAAATCTCTTCTAGGCCTGTAGAACCCCTAGTTACCTTGACATTTTTTCCGTGTGAAGAGGTTTCTTGTTCAAGGAGGTTCCTTGTTGTCGTCGGAGGTTTCGACCGAGTTATTTATTATTTTGGTCCGCAGTGGTGTGTTACGATGGCTCCGAATTACCTGGATTGCACTTATTTATGTAAGCGATATAGGTATTTAGCTAAAGTAACATTGATAAGGGGGGGTTGGCCGCTCCTGCCAATTTGTAAACTTGTTGTGAACTTGTCTAACTAAATAAGATTCGTGGGAAGTAGTTCGTACTTTACTTCAGGGATCTGAGATTCTGAGATGGATATATATAAAAGGCAGGGTTAATTAATTCATTAAGTAGACAAAGCATCGCGAAAACGAGACCGAATATTGTTATCAAAACATGTAAATACATTCCCACTTGTGGAACTGTCGGCATCGTCGTATACCACCCAGTGACAAGTATATTTATCTACAACGAAGCTGCAGGAATATTCAAAGTCTTTGCGTATAGTCATCACGAAACCCACGTCACAAAATCATACCACAGGCACAAAATCAACACAGGTGCGTGATATCGCATATACCTGGGGCGATATCGTACCTAGGTACCTAGGTATGCGATGTAAGCCGTTCCGGTTTGGTAATTTACTGATATTAGTACCCCCCCACGTTTATTATCCCCCTCTTAAGGCCCGTGTACTACTCAAGGACAAACGCCGAAATTTTTGAATAAGACCCCCCTACCAAATAAAGAGAAAATATTATTGCTTTGAGCGAGAATACCAGAGTCTATTTATGCAGAATTCGAGGCGGTAGCTCCCTCACAAATGCTTCTTGAATTATACAAATATTTACAAATCAAATCAAATCGGTTATTTCTTTTACTTCAGATCTGAGATCATCAATAAGTCAAGTCCTACAAGCCTAAGCCGCCAAGCCACATTCATTAGTATCGTAGCTCGCTACTAAGGGCGTTAATAATAAATTTCCAATCAGGCGGTGATACTAATTTCCATCAAATGCACGAACGTATGAGACGAATGCACAAGCTCGAGGGTTATTCAGGATTTTAGATTAATCTGATATTCCTAGTGAATATTAATAGATTAATTTATTAAATAATAAGAAAACAATCACCTTGATTTTTTATCTTTAAGCTCATCGTGATTTTTCCCAGAGACGAAAAACATTCCCGTATATAATTAATTAATCATAGTTATAAACTTCGTTCAAACTTCGGCAAGATATCCGGAGCACAGTTCCACGGTTTTGCCCCATAGTCACTCGAGCGGTTTTGCGGACCTCCCCTCCGCCCGAGGGATGAGACGCGTCCCTCCTCTCTTTCTCGGATATACGCAGCCTTTTCTCTCTCACACTCGACTCAATCCACTTGATCTCATAGCGTTGAGAATTTCGCATACCATCCCTGCTTTCTTTTCTTTTTTCTCTCTTTCTTCGTTGTTGTATAATAAAGGATGGCTCCTTCGCATACGTGAATGGCGGTCCTGGAAGCGTACTTCCATTTGGCCAACACATATATATGGACATTATGCTTTCCCCTGCGCAAAGGAACATTTAATTGCATTTGCATTTGTCGCTCAAGTCAACATGTTAACTCAAGGAATGCTCACGTCACCTGGTAAACAAGCCACAAGTTGGTAAGACATGACTATTCTCTATATCGTTCCACTTCTCGTAATTATATACGCAAAGACAAGGAATCGTCAAAGCTAGCTCTCTAATCCGAAGGCGAAGGTCACTCCCACTTCCTCCGTACGACAATGTGCATTACCCAAGGTACGAAACAACAATATAACAATCAAAACCACCATGGCAAAGCGAGGAGATACCCTTGTTGTATTATTCTCTATGCACAGCCCTATCATTCCATTTCGCACTTGTATACTGCAACTGAAATCGCGCTGCCTAAATGTTAGATCCATCCAGAATCACCACTGCCATTCCTTCTACGAAGTCAATGCTCAAGAGGAAGATACACCTACCGTTATAGCCATAGTAAACATGTTTAATTTCATCGAGGATTGTGCTCTTTAAATTTTAATGCTTGTTACATTTTACATGTGCCAGCAAACGTCACATAAAATCCGATATCGTCGTTCTTGTTTGTGGCCTGCGTCATGCTAGTAAGTACATGTTACATCTTGTGGGTGTTAGTCTTGCATGTGGGTACGAGCGAGAGTCTTGTGCGTGCGAGTGAGTGAGTAAGTGCGAGTGAGTGAGTGCGTGCGAGCCTAGCATGCGGGTACGAGTGCAAGTGCGAGTCTAGGAAGTGCGTGGTCTGTGGCACATGTAATCTGGCGCGTAATCTTGCGTGTAGGTTCACTGGGTGCAAATACGAGTCTTGCGGATGCAAGAGTGAATTTCGAGGATGTGAGTCTGACGGGTATTCGCGAGTCTAACGGGTAAATTCGCGTCTGATGGGTGCTTGCGAGGAGGGAGATTGGCGTGCGTTTAAGGAATCGTGAACACCTGCAAAGGATGTATCCTAACGAGGCGAGAGCGAGTAAATAATGTATTACATAATTATGTTGTCTAAAAATTTGTAATTTTATATGAGCTTTGTGTAGAACTTTGACGAATAGTTGTATTTATCAATTTTGCTTTTTTCAAAATTTCGTTTTGCAAACAGTTAGGAAACTCAAATTCGAAGGCCTGGCTCTCAGGTGAAATTGACTGCGCGATTTCGTAAAAATCAATCAGACCGGCCTATCTAACATGCATATTCGCGTAAGGAGAAAGGGATAACTCAAACAAAGCGCGTAAACGAGCGGGTGAGTTGCTTCATTTTTTTTTTTTTTTTTTTAAAAAAACAAAAAAACTTATCTCTACATTCCAACATGGATGCTCGACTAATTAGCATATAACTCTTCCTACCTATTCCTAACCTTACATGCCGACCCATCCATGTTCTTACAGCTCGTTACCGATCTTGACTCTAGTACTGGCGCAGATCATTATTATGACTAAAGACTTCTGAAATCGATCAGTTTCCATGCGCATCGTCGTCGTTGCGCCGATCCAATAGACTTCCGCGAGTTGGGTCTACCAAATATGCATCTGAACGGCCAATTCCAAAAACTTTATTGACCGATACTACCGTAGCTCGTCAAAGGTCATGTTATGCTGCCGGCCACCTTGATCGGATTCATTGCTCACGAACAAACACGAGATGACTTCGATACTTCATTTTATGGGAAGTTCCGACAACGGCTCGAGGACCTTGGTCTTTGAACACCGCAAACACGGCAAACTCGACTTCGTTAAGACGCCCCGCCTTCTTGAAAACCGCTATCTCAAGCAGCCCCGAAGAACCCAAGGCTTGTTCCCGTGGCCAATACAGGTAATTTTCTTTTTCACTCGCACGCACGCACAAAACACTAACCACCTCGCTAGTCGAATGAGTGCGGCAGCTTTTTCTGGAAACAGAGCAGGTGTGGGTGCAATTCCCACTTTGTGTATGTGCAACTAATTATTTGTGTCTTTTAAGCGCTGTGAGTATTATTAGCTCATTCACGGTCTCGCCTCATCCATTTCACGCATGTTTCATGCACGTTCCATGGTCTCATGGTCTTGCCAACTGGACGCTCGGCCCATTTCGTGGACCCTCCCAGTCAACTCCAACGGAAGCCAAGTTTTGAGTGGTTTCTAAAGTTGCAGCAACTGTGGAAAGATTAAATTAATTTGGGTTATACTCTTGAAGAGAAGATTCAATATTTAGTAGACTTCTTTATTATTTGACTTATATGATTGACATCGAGTTTACGAATAACTTGTGCAGTTAAATTGTATGGATGAATGAGCCACTTTGTTTATTGTAGCATAAATCGACTTGTTGACATGACATGTAATTCCGAACGGAAAACTCGTATTGGGTTACCCATCGTCTTTATTTCAATGTTCATTCACATTATATAAAGAATTGAATTATTACGCAGATTTTTCAACCTCCTCCCCAAGACGTTTCTCTGATTCTCTTTCGCGTTGTGTGTGAAATTACTACTTACACGTACACCACATATGTTATAGGTTAGAGCAACAGCACCGAGACTTTGCTTATGGATGGAGTACAGCCCTTTCGAGCTCATCTACAGAAGGAAGCCTGGCTGTGAATTCCACCATCCAATGCAAGACCCTAGGACCTACAATGACTGACTCTGGATATATATCTTATGTAACATCACTAGACTCCAGCTTATATAGTACAAGGTGGCTGTCTTTATTGAAAAAGCTCAGAAATGACAGTGCACAAACCAAGACAAGAAAGCTAATGTGGTACTACTATAAATCAGGGAACAAGTCTTGCTCTACAGAAGTATTGTAGAATCTTCATGGTTAGCCAAGCTACAGCTCAAGTAGGAAGGTTCCTACTTCATACAGAATATAAAAAGACAGAATGTTTGGTTATGACATAACAACAGCTCCATTTTAGCAACAGACACTACATACACTAGCTGCCCTCTAACAGGTATGTTTCTCCTTTCTCCCATCCTCTCTTTCTTTTCTTCTTCTTTTCCCACTTGCTCACTTTAAAGCAAGGTTAAGAAATATTGATCAAAACTCGAATGACAACTTTACCTATAAGACTTGAGGACAAGCCTTTCTTAGTCTGCAACCAGATGTAATGACAAATTCACAGATTTCAGTCTTTTGTTATAGAATATGTAACTTCACCAAGCCTTGGCATCTTACATGCTATGTGTTAGTGATATATAAATAAAATGACTTTTTAGGTTATTATGCAATTATATGGCTTTGAATTGTTTTCTATCCTAACTCTTGTATTTTTAGGTATTTGAGCTCAAATCCTCTACTCTCTTTCCTTTCTTTTATTCTCTATAATAGTATTTACACTTTGCACCTGGCTATTTATTCTACTATTCTGTGTTATCATTCTATATAAATAGCTTGATATTTCACTTCAATAAAAAGCAGTTGAAATTGTTGTTTTCTTATTAACTGTATATGTGCAAAGTCTCAGAATAGCTCTAAAATAAAATTAGATCAGCATCTTCATTCTCATCATCTCACTTAATGTTTACTTTTTATTATTATTATTATTGCTCATTGTAGCAAGCTGGTGGAGAACCTACATTTATTTGTTGTATTTTATATTATAATAGTTAAGATAATATACTAAGTTATAATATTATTATATAGTAGAATAATATAATAGATCAGGGTAAGATCTTGATTTATAATAATATTATGGATTATAATAATAATAGGTTATAATAATAATAATATTGTAATTATTAGCTTATTATATCTCTTTCTCATCAATGATCGATTGTACATCACTCAATTGTAGCTTAGATGATCTTTATTTATATCAACTAATTATATTTTAGCATTAATAAATACATGCATATTTGGCTTCATGAGCCAGTATACTCTTTACCCCAAACACATATTCGAAGATCAAATTTCAACAGGTTATGAGCCCCAACCTGCTCGAATTGCAGCTCGACAACCTGAGATCTATGTAATCATAGCAATTACAACTGTGATTATAGTAAGTGTTTATTTAACATTGTAAACAATGTATCAAACAATATGATAAATAATATGACAAACGATACCATGATAAAGCAATGTGATAAACAACACGTAATGATATAGTATTCAACAACACAACAAAATGGACAATCTATATACATCATCATCAGCAACAAGATCAACAAGATTGCAATCTAAATTAAAAACAGACAACAGATATCAACCCCCTGATGATGACGACAAAGGATTAGATAGCAACCATTAGAGCAATATAGGATTTAGCCTTAATTAACAGGAACAGATGGCTACAATGATCAGAAATCAGGAAGATAAATTAGACATGCTGGCAACCCTATTGGGTGAATTGATGGCAAAAATCGACAAAATAAACACATCACCCAGCGTGCTAACCAATCAGAATGCAGCTACAGAAGGCAACACGCCATAAATACAAACACAATCACCATCACCAACAACATCAACAAAGCTTAACGATCTGGCGAAGGAGTACCTGAGATCAATTAACAAATTCGATGGGTCAGGAGGCGCACCCAGATTATTTGATTACTTTGATGCCGTAGAGCAATTTATCACCAGTGCTGATCTATTAGTACAAAAGGAGGAAGTCAACGCAGCGATCAGTAAAATTACAGGCAATGCTAGAATGTGGCTATGGAGGTATGTGAACACATCAGGAGAATTTGATTTGTGGAATGAGCTTAAAGAGGCTATGATACAAAAATACGCACCAATAGAACAATTATTATGAATGTACAATAAGCTTGCGATGATAAAGCAAAAGGGATTGATCGAAGATTATAATGACGCGTTCAACTGAATTATGGTACAAATCAAAGACATGACTGACATAGAAGCTATACTGCAATATCTCCGAGGTCTAAGCCCCAGGTACCGGGAATTAATACTTGCACAGGAGAATATGCCGACAACGCTTGAGGCTTTACAACTCGCATGTATCAGGTTCAACCCAGATAACAAGCAGAGGCGTGATGAAGCCCACGTGACAGACTGAGATAGCTACCAAGGTAGCTACCAAGGCGGTGGTTGCGGCAATTGAGGCGGAAGCGCTGGATGAGGCTGAGGCTATAACAACAATAATGGAAACAATCGAGGAGGTTATCATAATGACAGAGGCGACCGAGGCGGTGATCGCAGAGCCCATCAAGGCAGGAATTTTCGGGGATACCCTTAGAAATGTTACGTCTGTAAGGGAGAACACGGAATATTTTAATGCAACAAATTCAATGATTGGGTAAAAACAGAAAAAGAAAAGGCTAAACTGAGAGCCGAAGCAAATCTGGTGATTGGTGCCATTATCGATTCAGGCACCATGCAATATATGTTCAACCAATAGGAGATTTTTGAGATAGTGGCTGAGCACAATGGCTTGGTTACGTATGCAGGGAATGAGGAGCTACATGTGATGCACATTGGGATGATTGAGCTCGATGATGAGCTGAAATTACAAGACGTTTTATATGTACTGGAAATCACCAGAAATTTAATATCTGTGCAGGCATTGACACGTGACGGAAATGACATAACCTTCAAAAGTGATGGATTAGTAATTAAAATTGGCGCAGATTATGAGAAAATCAAAATCAGACAAGCCGATGGCGACTTATTTCATTTATTGTGACAGAAATATTTTTATTACGTTGAATTGCTCGAAAATGTATTTGTGCCACAGCACTACTTTACTTACGTAGTATATTTCTTAGTTAGAGTAGTATATTCCTACATTTGTATTATCAATTTCCAAATCGCGAATTGTATAATTCCGCGGACCAACGACCATTTAGATTCTGAACGACAGTTTAGATTCTGAATGAGCGTTTAGATTCTGAACGACAGTTTAGATTCTGAATGAGCGTTCACCCCCTTTTATTTTTAGCTCATCACACCACCTTATTATTCTATTATTTTATTATTTAGCAATTTGTATAAATACCCCTCTCGTAATTATCAATAAAATTCGGACTACAACAAGCTAAGGAAGCTTACAAACAGACAACCCAAGGGATACTGAAGCCTTACTCAAGGAGTAAGCAATTGGATAGTTTTGAGATTCTAACAGATACACTTTATTCAATCGATTGAATTTAATTCTTGCTAGTTAACACCTACATCGACACCCTTCAAAGCCACTACCGCATAACCCGCTAAGACCCC
Organism: Endogone sp. FLAS-F59071; assembly: GCA_003990785.1. Taxonomy (NCBI): domain Eukaryota; kingdom Fungi; phylum Mucoromycota; class Endogonomycetes; order Endogonales; family Endogonaceae; genus Endogone; species Endogone sp. FLAS-F59071. Next base: position 20,994 of record RBNK01000065.1, on the reverse strand, counting down.
TAAAGCATATTTTCTGCATCCGCTCAACTCTGAGTATTTCGCTGTTAATATATTTTAGTCTGCCACAATATCTATTGTGACGGAACATTTTGTGACGACATACAATTCGATCATATGAGATCAAGTCATGTAACCTTCAACAATGTTGAGACCTTTAGCGTTGTTGAGACCTTTAGCGTTGTTGAGATCCGCAATTACGCTATAACCTAAAATAGTATTTCGATCTGATATATTATTTATTATATCTTAGCCAATCAATTTGTACCTTATATTTAGCCGAGCCAATTAGAAATTCAAGTAGTAACCTGGGTAGCTGCCCATATAGTACCTTGTAATTTCTTATAAATACCCCGCTCGCAATTATCAATAAAATTCGGACTGCAACAAGCTAAGGAAGCTTACAAACAGATAACCCAAGGGATACTGAAGCCTTACTCAAGGAGTAAGCAATTGGATAGTTTTGAGATTCTAACAGATACACTTTATTCAATCGATCGCATTTAATTCTTGCTAGTTAACACCTACATCGACACCCTTCTTAAGACGCTACCGCATAAACCACTAAGACCCCTAAAAACGTATTTTCTGCACTTACTCAATATCAGAGTATTTCGCCATTAATATATTTTAGTCTGCCACAATTGGTGCTGACTGGCAGGAAATCAATCAATACATCGACCAATTTGTTACCTATATTGTGTAACCGAACTTGCCGAAACCCATAGTGGAAGACAAAAGTAAGAACGGCACTACCACCACCACCGCCTGCATTACAACAACTACCTAGGAGAAGACTTCAAGAGGATGAAGAAACCATGACAGACAGACTACCTACCTTTTATAGATATACCAAGGAATATGTTCGAGAATTCCTGGATGATTTGGAAAGCTACTTTGCAGCCAAAGGAACGGTCAGCACCCGATGGTTGCCTATCCTGGCCGCCCAACTCAGAGGACCTGCAAGAGAGGCATACCGAGTGGCCCTGACGGATGTAGCAGCCACTGGACTAGGAGGATTAATCCTCGCAGCCACAGCAGCAGCTGGAAATAACCCCCCCCGCCGCAGCATTAGCCACCACTCATTGGGAGGTTACAAGAGCCTGGCTAGAGGAGAAGTATTTCACCGAACAGAAGCGAGAATCAATCAAGGAACAGCTATTCAACATGAAGATGTCAATCAATCAATGCCCAGAAGACTGGGTTAATACCATTGATCAGTATATGCAACTTTGTGGAGAAACCAGCCCGGTTGTATGAGAAATGGTGTTCATGAATGGCTTACCTGCAGACATCTAATACCATATCAAAAGGTTTGGCCCTCGAAGTATGGAAGAGAAAGTCAGGATGGCACAGGCCTTTTGGGATACCGAAGCAGGACATTCAGCATCCCTATATGACAAGTTACCACAAGACTTATGCAGGAAATTCAGCACTGGAATACCTGTAGTTCAAATGGTATCTGCATCAGCCGAACCACCTGAGGAGGACACTATCAAACCGACAGTTATGACAAAAACAGGAAAAACAACTCATGAGGATGAAATGGAGAAGATTACTAAGATGTTCTCAGAAATGACAGCACATATAGCTGACCTTGAAGCCAAGGTGATCCGCCAGAACAGACAAATGAGAGGAACCTTTGTTGCTGAAGAACGCAACAAGACTGAGATAAATTGCTTTCTCTGTGGAAGACGTGGTCACTTTGCCAAGGATTGCCGAACCAGGAGTTGGAAGGAAGGAAGGGAGAAAGAAGAAGTAAAGAAGGCTGACCATGCCAACGTAGTGCAAGAAATCGAAGAAGAAGATGAAGAATTCAGCGAAGAATACCTGGAAGCCTACCCTGTCGAAGCAGTTAGCTACACCACCACTAGGAAGACTCCCTACCCAAGAAAGAAGCCAACCCAGGAACCTGAAGTTGTCATCGAGAAGCCCAAGAAACCAACACAGAGACAACAGCTGAATGAAGATCAATAGGACAAAGCCTTCAAACAGATAATGCAACCTGGCGAGACAGTTACTTCGACCACCAGAGATGAAGAGATGACGGATCAGAAAGAAGATAAAGAAAAGAAGCCTAGGAGAGTTAGAGAATTTGAATATGATCCATGGGAGGACATTGCCGGCCAAAAAGCCAACATTACCTTCAAACAACTCTTCCAGATCGCACCGTCGATAAAGCAAAAGGTGAAGACTCAGATTACCAAGACCAAACCAACCATCCGATTCAAGGAAGTTAACACCGCCGAAGAACAAGAGGAGTGAACTTATACCTCATCTGCCTATGCACAATGCAACATTGGAGGATTAGCATGCTCAGTCATTATCGACACTGGAGCAGGAGTCAGCATCATCGCCAAGCATTTTCTAGACCACCTAGGATGGGATATTGATGAACCTGCTACCTCTACCTTGGTCGTTGCAAGTGGAAAAAGCAGTGTACCTCTAGGAGTACTCCGAGAAGTACCGGTCCAGTTTGGAACAGAAATCATCCCTGTCAGAATGGTAGTCACTGATGCACAATCCTACAATGCCGTCTTAGGCAACAGCTGGTTGAAGAAAGCCAAAGCTAGAATTGATCTGGATGCACAAAGGCTAATCTTCGTCAACCATGGGAGAAAGTTCAGCGTACCCCTGGATATTCAGAAAGGAGTGGTACCGAAACTTACTCAGAGGCCGGAAGATGAAAGTGATACAGATGAAGGAATAACCCCCAGACAGGCGCACCTCAACATGGTGGAAGAAGAAGCAAACGTGGTGATCAATAGTGAATACCGCCGCCTGACACCTCTGGAAAAGAACCAGTTAATTGAATACAACATGAGGAACACTAGATGCCCATTCTGTGAGCAATGCATCTATTGCGCCGAAATGATGTGCACTTGTAGCAATACAAAATTGATACCTGACCAAGATACCTTGGAGATGCACCTGCCGACAGAAAAGAAGATCAGGAAACCAAGATTATCACAGACCCGCCAAAGGACCCCACCCTCAATGAATCATGGGCCGTATAATGGGAGGAACCCTCACCTATTCGCAGACAACACTGAAGAAGTATGGGACTGTTTCTGGACGAATATTGGACACATCGGCAAAGGACGTCTTTGGGGAAACCGCAACACCTACCTGCAAGGATGCTATTGGGATGAAGTCAACCCCTATGACCTCTGGGAGTGTGAAAACTGGGTCAGATATCCAGACGAACCATATGATATCAATTACCATGGAACTTGGAAAGAACGTTATGACCGAGAACAAGAACAGACGATACCCGAAGAGAATGAAGATGAGGAAGTACCCAAGGAATGGAGTAATGAAGTTTATACCACGCAGACAACCATCGAAGTCAGGGCCCTATTTCAGGAAGATGATGAAGATGATGGACCTATCCTGATTGAAGAAAGTGACTCAGACTCAGAGGAAGAAATCATCGCCCTTGAAGAAATAATTCACCCAGATGAACGCATCAGCATGCGCTATTGGTGGTGGAAGGACTTGTGGCAAAACCTACCACAAGATACAACTCACGAACAGTGGAAGGAGCCGAGTGTCCCTACCTTTGAAGAAGTATTTATGGTTGAAGAAAAGGATACAGCAACTCGAGTTAAGAAACTAACAGAAAGTGCAATCATACCAAAGAGAAAAACCAAAGGAGCTGCAGGTTATGATCTGTATGCAGATGAGGATTATACCCTAGAACCGAAATCATCAGCCTTTGTAAAAACCGGAATTGCCATCGCCCTACCATCCGGACAATGTGCGCAAGTATGGGCAAGAAGTGGACTCTACCGCAATTCTGGGATAGGAGCCTTTTCCGGATTGATAGACGAAGACTACAGAGGAGAAATTGAGGTCGGACTAGTGAACCACAATCACAGCCAATTTAAAGTATACCAAGGAGATCGAATTGCTCAGATGGTAATTGTTAAATGCGAACAACAACCCTTGAAAGAAGTAGAAAACCTGGAAGAAACACGACATGGAAGGAAAGGATTTGGATCGACTGGACAAGCAAATGTGATAATAGAGAGACTAGATGACCAGGAGAGCACCAAGAAGCACATCTACTCCCTTAATGAAAACCTGTTGCCGAACCAGAAGAAACAGTTGCAAGACCTACTGAAGGAGTATGAGGATATTATCGCAATCAGTTTCAAGGACCTGCCGGATCAAGCCTTCTTTACGCACCATATCGACACAGGAGATGCCAAACCAATCAAACAGGCACCCTACAGATTGCCAGCCAACTATCATGACTTTGTACGAAAGCATGTTCAAGAGCTATTGGAGTCAGGAGTAATTATACGATCAAAAAGCCCATGGGCGTCACCTATCAGCATAGTACCAAAGAAGGATGGACAAAGAATGATTATCGACTATCGCAAATTGAACTTAGTTACCAAGAAGCATGCATATCCGATCCCGCACTCAGAAGACTTACAAAACATGTTGAAAAAGGCACAAATCTACTCAACCTTGGATCTATGGGCAGGATATAACCAAATCGGAATGACGCCCGAAGCACAGGAAAAATCAGCATTTGTTACACCGTTTGGACAGTATGAATTTACAAGAATGTCCTTTGGACTTTGTAACGCACCCGCCACCTTCCAAGTCGCAATAAACGAAATCTTCTACGATTTGATTGGGCATGGAGTGATTGTGTACATCGATGACATCAACATCTATGCGGAGAACTTCGCAGAACACATGGTGACCCTGAAAGAAGTATTTGAACGACTTAGAAAGCATGGACTAAGGATCAAGCCATCAAAATACTACTTTGGACAGAAGAAAATCAAATACCTCGGATTTGTAATCGACGGAGGAGAAATCCGCCTGGACCCAAAGAAAACCAAGATCGTCAAGGCCTTTCCAATCCCGCAAGATAAGATGACTCTACGAGGATTTTTAGGACTGGTCCAGTTCTATAAAAGGTTTATTCCTGGTTACTCTGAAATTGCCGCACCCCTGCACATGTTGCAAAGAAAAGGAAGAGCATGGGAATGGACGTCAGCTACGCAAACAGCCTTCAACCTGATCAAGGAAGCACTTACCTACACACCAGTTATGGCAAGACCAGATCTCACGAAAGTATTCAAGCTGTATACGGATGCATCGTCATTCGGACTTGGAGCAATCCTGGCACAAGATGACAAGGACGGAGAACATGTGATTGCTTACGCAGGACGAGCCACCCATGGAGCAGAACCTTCCTATGGAGCCACCCAGCTAGAATGCATAGCAGTTGTTTGGGCTGTACAACACTTTTGCCACTTCCTGATTGGAAAACAGTTCATCCTAATAACAGACCACTCAGCTCTCAAATGGCTTTGGAATAAGCTAAATCTGACAGGAATGTATGCACGATGGCTAGCTATACTGCAGGAATATGACTTCACGACGCAATACAGAAAAGGACGGAATCATCAGAATGTGGACACCCTCTCACGCCTACCCCAATTTATCCGAGATCGATACCCCGAACCAAAAAGAATATACCTACCCAATGAATACTGAACTCTATAACGGATATTTGGATTACCTCAGTAACCTAACCTTTACTGGGATGACGAACGAAAACAATCAATGGCTTATACGGACAACGGCACTCAACTATTTTATCAAGAATAATATACTTTACCGACAACACAAAGGACAGATATGACTGGTAGTTCCTGAACACAAAAAGCAGATGGTTCTTCAGGCCTCTCACGATCATCAGCTGGCAGGACACATGGGCGTAGACAACACATATCAACGATTATCAGAAAAATATTATTGGAAGAACATGTACGAAGACATTAGAGAATATATCAGGAGATGCGACACTTGCCAGAAGAGATGCCGAGGAAAGGAAGTCGAGACCTTACAACCGATTGTACCTGGAGGACCCTTCGAACATATTGGAATAGACATTGTTGGACTGCTACCAAGAATACTTAGAGGAAATCGATACATCGTAGTAGCAGTGGATTACCTGACCAAGTACCCCGAAGCAAGAGCCTTGCCTCTTGCAGACGCCCTTAATATTGTACCTTTTATCTACGAAGATATTATCTGCCGCCATGGAATACCTTATGAGATGACCTCCGATCAAGGAACTGAATTCGTTAATGAATTCATACAGATATTGATGCAACACTTCGGGATCCGCCAGATAAAGACTACTGCCTACCACCCTCAAGGAAATGGACTTACTGAACAGACGAATCAAACCATCAAAAACACGATTGCTAAAGTAGTACAATCACAAGGAGGAGATTGGGACTTGTACCTACCTTCCACCTTATTTGCACTACGAACAATGAAACAAGAAACAACAAAGTTCACCCCTTTTGAGCTCGCTTATGGAAGAAAAGCTCATCAGCTGGTAGACCAAGTAATGACCACCCCAGAACCCAGCCACACCTCCTGGGAAATGCAAATTGAGCATCATATGACAAAGGAAATTCAAGAATTATACAATATCTGAAACAAGGTGAGAGAATTTATTGCCATCGCACAAGACTGACAAAAACAGAATTATGACAAGGAATACAAGGAAACTGAAAAATTGAAGATTGGTGACCAAGTCTTATTATACCGGAATATAGTAGAATCCTCATAGTCAGCAAAATTGAACCTGAAATGGGAAGGACCATACTACATTGCAAGTATAAAAGGAACTACATACCAGTTACGAAAAATGATAGGAACAATCTTACCCTATACTGTTCACTGAAACCACCTTAAGAAGTACCATGCCCCATTGGAACAACTTCCATGAAGTCCGAGTTAGCCTGATCGAGGCCTACCAACATATAGAACCCCTGGAAGACCTTGAGGAGATAGAAGGATCAACCTTACAGAAGACCTGATTAATTGTACACAATATTCAAAGGAGGTAACACCTGGTATGAATCAATGAATAGAAGGAATACTACTGAATCGCATAACTCTGAGATGAGGAAATTGAATACATCTGGAACCGGAAGGATAGGAAAATCTGTCAATGAGCCCTCAAAGGAGCACTCCCTGCCTATACCGCAAAAATGGCTGAATAAATTTATCAACTATTCAAGTATAAGCCTAGTGCTTTGAACCACTTTTGGTGCAGTACATACCAACTAAATCAACTGACACAAAATGACATGAAGGAGCTAGAGGAGGAGGTAAAACAGTTACAAAGAGATTTCTCCAAGTTAGAACTATACCTTGAAGTCTAACTTGCAGAAAGGAAGGAGATATAATGGAACATTTTGTGACGACATACAATTAGGTCATATGAGATCACAGTCATGTAACTTGAAGTGTTACTGAGACTTGAAGTGTTACTGAGACTTGAAGTGTTACTGAGAGTTGAAGTGTTACTAAGATCCGCAATCACATTATAACTTAAAATAGTATTTCGATCTGATATATTATTTCACCGCCTAATTACATTATAACCTGATATATCATTTTATTATATCTTAGCCAATCAATTTGTACCTTATATTTAGCCGAGCCAATCAGAAATTCAAGTAGTAACCTGAGTAGCTGCCCATATAGCACCTTGTAATTTCTTATAAATACCCCGCTCATAATTATCAATAAAATTCGGACTGCAACAAGCTAAGGAAGCTTATAACAGATAACCTAAAGGATACTGAAGCCTTACTCAAGAAGTAAGCAATTAAGATAGTTTCGAGATTCTAACAAATACACTTTATTCAATTGATCGCACTTGAAATCTTGCTAGTTAACACTTATACTGATACCCTTCTTAAGATGCTACCATATAAACTGCTAAAACCCCTAAAAACATATTTTCTGCACTTGCTCAATCCCGAGTATTTCGCTGTTAATATATTTTAGTCTGTTACAAGATATTGGGCCGCATGAAACCCAGATCAAGATATAATGCAACAGATTTTACCAAGCAATCTTCAAGAAACTCATACAGTACCAGTGGTTGTACCCACTATCACACCAGTAATAGTCAACTAGGGAGCACCTTCACGAAAGGACCCAGCCATAGATGATCTCATTAAACAGATGAGCAAGATGACTGTACATATATCAGATCTTAAAAGACAAATCGATGCACAGCAACCAGTCTAACGATTTATAGCAAATCCAACCTCTGTAACAGGATTGAATGTATATCCGATTGGTAATTCAAGGTGCTTCAGGTGTAACCAGGACAGGCATATATCGAGAGACTGCACTCAGCCAGACATGAGAATATGTAGAAGATGTGGAGAAAAAGGGTACTATGCTTCAAGATGTATGATGGAAATGAGTAGAATCACCCAACCAAGAACCTAAGAATAGACTCAGATAAATATCATCACCTTTGAAGAAGAAGATTTTAATAGCAAAGATAAGTATAACCAGGTGGAAGCATTCTTGGCTATGCAAGAAAAATGAAAACCCAGACATCCCAAAAAGGCAAGATCTTCCTACACAATGAAAACTCTGCAGGTAATACAATGAGCACAAGAGCAAGAATTTGACGGTAATGAACAAGATGAGCTCTTCAAAGAAGAAGTGAACCGAATCATCTGAGAAGACACACCAATGTCTAAAGCACCTGCAAGTGAAGGAAACAAGGAATGCAAATTATGAAAATCTAAGAAATATAGCTTAGACGTATGGAAAGAAATGGAGGATATGACTATCCCAGTCAAATTAGGATAACTTGCCAAATTTCCAACCTTCCGACAGCAAATCCAAAAAGGGATAAGTGATGCACAACCCAAGTATGAAGTAGTGGAGATCAATGCAGCATAACAATTGGAGGATAATGAACCACAGAACTCGTCAGCATACTCACAATGTCAGATTGAGGAAATTACAATACTATGCATTATCGATATAGGCACTGGAGAATGCATTATTAGCAAAACAATACTCGACCAACTGAGATGGCAGATTGAAGAGGCCACAACTATGACAATTGTAGTGGCAGACAGATATGTCATAACACCACTCAGCAAAGTATATGAATTACCAATCTGCTTTGGTAAACTTATTATCCTAGTATCAGCGATAGTAGTTGACACCACATCCTACGACCTCGTTATTGGAAATAACTAGCTAAAGAAGGTGTGAGTAGTAATCGACCTTGGTGCTTGCAAAATGTAAATCACATGGAAAGGACGATATTATAAAATACCTGTCAACCTAGAAAGAGGAGTCCGCCTACAAATAATAGAAAGTGATAATGAGGATGAGCAAAAGGAATTCTTCATAATGCAGATTGTACAAACTAACCAGATAGCTAAACCTTTGGAACGAAAAAGTGAACAAGCCACTGGATTTGATCTCTCCACCATCAAGGACATCAAACTGCAACTAGAAGAATCATGCATAGTTGGAACAGGAATTGCCATGAAAATACCTCAAGGGCATTATGGCCAAATCAAACCAAGGAGTTCCCTAGCAGTTGCCAGAATTACGATTAATGTAGGAGTCATCGATGCAGATTACACAGGCGAAATCAAGATCGTAGTCGTCAACCGATATTGATTTAATATAGCCAAACTTTACAGAGGAGATCGAATTGCACAGCTAATAATCATACCTATTTAGACCAACAAGGCGGTGGAAGTAACCAGACTCGAAGAAACAACTAGAGGGGACAAAGAGTTCGGATTCACTGGAATAAATATTGTAAAAATCGTAACAGAACTTAAGCATATACCCAAAATGGCGAATAAGAAGGTATATACCTTTGAAGAACAGCTCAATGAAGGAGAAAAGAAGGAGTTAAAAGAACTTATCAATGAGTACTCTGATATATTCACAACAACTTTTGAGGAGATCAACCTGAAGCTACCAAAGCACTTTCATCATATTAACATCCAAGGGCACTCCCTAATCAAATGTGCACCATACTGAACACCACCCACATATATCAAATGGCAACAAAAAGAAATCGATGATATAGTCAAAGGAGGAATAGCTGCTGAAACAGACAGCTCATAGGGATTTCCAAATGTTATCATACCCAAGAAAGGATTAGAAGCTAGAACCTTTGCTTCAAGAATGTGTACCGATTTTAGAAAGCTGAATGATATCACTAAAGGAGATGCCTTTCCAATACCAAGAATTGACGACACCTTCTCAAAGATACTAATCTGTGCAAGCCTCTATACAACCCTTGACATAACTAGTAGATATTATCAGATGGGACTTGACGAAAAATTACAGGAAATAGCTTTCTTTATAACCCTACAAGGCTATTGGAAATACCTACAAATGCCATTTGGACTCAAGAATGCCCCAGCAAGCTTCCAGAAAATGATGACTAAGATATTCAGAGATCTTGTTGGAAAAACGTTACTGGTATACATTGATGACATTACGATATTTACAGTATCATTTCCAGACCACATCAAAGCACTATGTGAAGTATTCAACCAAATGAGAACTAAAGGTCTTTATTTAAAACTAAAGAAGTGTACATTTGCCATAGAAAAAGTCACAATGCTTGGATACATTATTGACAAAGAAGGAATTCGAACTAATCCTGCCAAAGTGGAGGCTATCACCAAATTCAAATGACCTATAAACTGAACAGAGATGTGTGCCTTTCTGAGACTAGCCTCGTACTACCGTCAATACATATGCAATTTTGTAAGCTTAGCCAAACCCCTATATACGACCCTTACAAAAAGCTACAACTGGGTGGAAATTGATAAAAAACAAAGCGAACTCGAACAAGAAGCACTCAATGCATTGAAGAAGGCTTTGGCAACTGCACCTATATTAGCAAAACCAAACTGGACAAAGCTTTTTAAGCTTTATATCAATGCAAGTGCAATAGGAGTAGGAGCAATCCTTTTGCAAGATGACACCAAAGGCCTAGAACAAGTAATTTGTTATGCAAGCAGAGGAACCTGTAGTGCCAAGAAGAATTATGAATCAACCAAATTGGAGTGTCTTGCAGTTGTATGGGCAGTCAAGTGGTTTAGGTATTACCTTATCGGACGATACTTCGAAGTCATCACAGACCATTTGGCGCTTAAATAGTTATTCAACAGACCCAATCTAAGTGGAATATATGCATAGTGGATCATAACACTTCAAGAATATGATTTCATGGTGAAATTCAGAAAAAGAAAGACAAATCAAAATGCTGATGTACTTAGCAGAATGCCACTATTAGATGCCCAAGGTGGAGTACAGCAATGAATGCAACACTGTACTACGATCTGGTGATTTGGTTGACAAGGAAGGAGATTAGAGAAGATATGGAGGATTGGACAAAGAACATTTTATTAACTACTGGCAGACAGTATGAAATTCAAAACAATTTATTATATTATAAAAAGGAGAGACGTATTATTCCAGTAATTCAGAAGAAGGATGTATCAAACATTTTATCATTAGTACACAATCATCCATTATCTGGATACATAGGCTAGGACAATACTTTATACTAGCTTAGAAATTCAGCATGGTGGTCTGGAATACAAGACAACGTAACCAACTTTGTGCGAAATTGCGACATATACCAAAAATGAGCAAGAGCAAAAGACACGCCCCGAGCTGCCTCTGCAACTATTAAGGCTGAGCCATTTTCACACATCAGGATAGATGTCATAGGACCCATGCCAGTAACATTAATAGGAAAAAGATATATTATTTTAGCAGTAGATTTCTTTACAAAATATCCAGAGGTAATAGTAGTTGAAGATGCAGATGTGCAGATGGTAGCTAAGTTCCTGCACACTGACATTATTTGCTGACATGGAGTACCGAAGGAAATAACCAGTGACTAAGGCATGGAGTTTCTGAACAAATTAATCAGGGAACTCAAGTGAACTTACTATATCAAGCATATCTGAATGACATCATACCACCCCTAAGGAAATGGTCAAATTGAATGCACCAACCAGACAGTAAAAAACATTTTGGCAAAGATTATCAATCAAGAAACAACATGGGACCATTATCTTGATAGCACTCTTTTTGTGGTTTGAACCATCTGACAGGCCTCAACAAAGTTCAGCTCTTTTAAGCTTGTGTATGGGAGGCTGCCAAACCGAGAATTCTACTACTCTAAAAAAGATGCCAGAATATATAACAATTGTTTATGGGCTTATGTTGTATGAGATATCAGCAGGTTATAATTAATTCGAAAGAAGGTATCTATGTTTATTAACAAGGCACAGGAGAGGTAACAAATAAACCAAAATAAGAAGGCAAATGCAATCCCCTTACATATCAGAGATCATGTCCTTGTATATTGAAACATTATAGAATCATCATGGTCAGCTAAATTATAACTGAAGTGGGAAGAACTATACTATATATAAGCTATAAAAGAAAGTATAATTTGGCTCAGGAGACTCAACAGTTCCATCCTCCCCACCCCAGTCTACCAAAGCAAGATCAAGATCTACTATGCCAAACAAATGCAGCCTAAAGAAGAACGTGGAAAAAGTGATAAAGGAAGCACTGATAAAGAGATCCGAGACCATTGACTGGACACTCCTTGACCAAGAGGAAGATCCCGAAAAGCTTCTTCTACTTAGCTAGCAGTATCACAAATGGTTATGTTGTCAAAATCATGCAACCGATACTATGATCCGTTTCCATCAAGGATGAGCTCAAAGCCTGCATCACAAAAACAAGAGACAAGAGATGGTATTATCTAAGTTCAAGAAAGAAATGGCTAATAAAACCTATGCACTCTTTCTGGGCTATGAATGGCTCCTTTTAGAATTTCATGGAAAAACTGTCGATATTTCTAAGTTAATCTTTGCTGAAATTGCTCAAATTCATCAAGTTATAAAAGGAGAGATTGCCTTATTGCCCTTTTGTCTCGAGGATGAGACATTCTCAGTTGAGCCCCCAGATGTGATGGCCGACCCCCAAATTGACTGATTTTCGCAAATTTATACTACGCTTGATTTAGAAAGTTATTGTAACACTTTGTCCCCTTCCTTTTATTTCAGCACGACTCCTTTTATTTTGGCATGATGCCTTTTATTTCAGTATGACTCCTTTTATTTCAGCATGATGCCTTTTATTTCAGCAAAAGAGTCACTACATATTCTTCGCAACAATTGGATTGTATTTTCATAAGCAAAGTCTTTATTAGTTGTTCTTTAGCTTTTCAAATTTATATAAATACCCCCTCTATTTCTATCTAAATAAATCAGTTTACACAGAGTCTTAGAATATCTCAATATCAGTTGTAGTAAAGCCTGAAGAGTACAGCACGATTAGCTGTAGTAAGGATATACAAAGGGAGATATTGTATCTGACACTCTGAGCATTCTCAATGAATGAACAACCAGTTATTAGTACATTTGTTACAATATTGTTTATTATAGTTTATTATTATTATTATTTATTTTATTATTAAATATATAAATAATTTTATTTTAAAGTTAGAGATATTAATAAGCAACAATTAAATTTTTATTCATTATTATTATAAGTTAATCTTAGGTAAATAATGTCTTTAAACTTATTCTAAACAAAGAGATAATATTATAATAGAAGTACTCTTAGCATTTCAATTCTATAGAAAGAGGCTTAAGTACTAGAAATAACAAAACTTTGACTTTTTTTTTTATAGCTTAATGAGTTATAGATTTACTAGTCTTTAATAACTTGAATTCCTAAAAAGGACTACTTATAACTTCTTAAGCTTTAATTATCTCAGAATTAGCAATAGTAAAAAAAAAAATACTAATACTTTTATAGACTAGATAATGTGACAAATGTACTAATAACTGGTTGTTCATTCGTTGAGAATGCTCAGAGTGTCAGATGTGATATCTCCCTTTGCGTATCCTTACTACAGCTTCGTGCTGTGCTCTTTAGGCTTTATTACGACTGATATTGAGATATTCCAAGACTCTGTGCAAACTGATTTTATTTAGATAGAAATAGAGGGGGTATTTATACAAATTGAAAGACTAAAAGACTTTGCTATGAAAATATAATCCAATCGTTGTGAAGTGACTCTTTTGCTGAAATAAAAGGCATCATGCTGAAATAAAAGGTGTCATACTGAAATAAAAGGAAGAGGACAAAGTGTTACAATAACTTTCTTAATCAAGTATAGTACAAAATTCGTGAAAATCAGTCAAGTTGAGGGTCAGCCGTCACATCTGGGGGCTCAACTGGGAATGTCTCATTCTCGAGACTCTCTAGGTAGTGATGTGAATTGGTGATGTAGAAGCTAATAAAATAAGCTCTGATCACGAGTAGGGTGCATGATCCGCACTGTAATGAGCATAACGTTGTGTCCAAGTTATCCGAAAATATAAAAATAAGAAAATACTATTCTTGATAAGGATATTACTAAATAAAGAAGTGGCTTGTCATGTTTCCAAACGACTCCTGAAAACATGGAATATAAAATAAAAGGGATAATAAAATAATATATCAAATAATGTCCAAATACAAATAAATAAAATAAGTGTTCATCAAAGATCACCAAAAATAAATATAATAATGTCCGATCTGAATAAGGGGAAAAGTTACTGAGGTGATAAATGAAATGTATGATAAATGAAATGTACGTCAAATAGAAATACATTATTGTTCAATGTAAAAAAAAAGAGTAAAATCGATTGAAAATAAAATAAATAAATTAATTGTTCGATGAATAAATAACTGAATAAAATAGACTCCGGAGTGCCGAAATATTAAAATATATAACTGAAGACCTGGACTCGCTTTTTCTTTCTCTTTTTCCCACATGTCGTCGCATCATTGCATATGCTGATCTCATCTGGTACATGTTCGGGTATTCATGTACATCTGTTCGGGTATATGGTCATTCTGGATTCATAGCACTTGGCTTGCTTGCTTGTCCTGCTCGTTTCAGTTGTTTTCAGCCTTCGAGCTTACTTGATAAAGCTCCTGCCAGTCAGTACCAAGATATGACAAATGTGCTAATAACTGGTCGTTTGTTTGTTGAGAATGCTCAGAGTATCAGATGCAATATCTCCCTTTGCGTATCCTTACTACAGCTTCGTGCTGTGCTCTTCAGGCTTTACTATGACTGATATTGAGATATTCCAAGACTCTGTGCAAACTGATTTTATTTAGATAGAAATAGAGGGGGTATTTATACAAATTGAAAGACTAAAAGACTTCACTATGAAAATACAATCCAATCATTGTGAAGTGACTCTTTTGCTGAAATAAAAGGCATCATGCTGAAATAAAAGGCGTCATGCTGAAATAAAAGGAAGGGGACAAAGTATTACAATAACTTTCTTAATCAAGCATAGTACAAAATTCGTGAAAATCAGTCAAGTTGGGGGTCGGCCGTCACAATAATTTTTTAAAATATTATAATATTGAAAACCTTTATTACTATTATAATATTAAGCTTTATTTAGTTCAGTGATACTTAACCTTTTTATAACATAAATAATATGATCTATATAGTTTACTATTGTTTTGTAATAAAGCTTTTTAATCAGTTTAAAGCTATTATCATATTTAAATTTTATATATCTTAGTATTATAAAATTTAACTTAATACTTTTATAATATCTACAAATTACCAAACACTAGTAAAACCAAAGGGTAGTATTATTTTTGTTTTATCTACTTATATTATTATAAGTAATCTTTAAATATTTTTCATTTTTATTCAATTACTTAATTTTATCAAAGATCAGACTAAGTATATTATTTAGATCTTTCTTAAGAAATTTATTTTCATCTAGTATATAGTTGATTATTCTCACACTGCTTCATCTTAAATACTAAACAAGTATACTTTGTAAGTATTAAGATAATATATCTTACTAATTTGTTAATTAGAATGAGATATATGGATATTGTGATAGCTGACCTCTGACTTAACTGATTTTCATGAATTTTATACTACACTTGATTTAAAAGTTATTATAACACTTTGTCCCCTTCCTTTTAATTTGGCATGATGCCTTTTATTTCGGCATGACATCTATTATTTCGGTATGATACCTATTATTTCGGCATGATGCCTATTATTTTGGCATGATGCCTATTATTTCGGCATAATGCCTATTATTTCGGCATGATGCCTATTATTTCAGCATGACACCTATTATTTCGGTAAAATGCCACTACCAGAGTTATTTTTTACAACGATTGGATTGTATTTTCATAAGCGAAATCTCTATTAGTTATTCCTTAGCCTTTCAAATTTGTATAAATACCCCCTCTATTTCTATCTAAATAAATCAGTTTGCACAGAGTCTTGGAATATCTTAATATCAGTTATAGTAAAGCCTAAAGAGCACAGCATGAAGCTATAGTAAGGATATGCAAAGGGAGATATTACATCTGATACTCTGAGCATTCTTAATGAACGAATAACTGGTTATTAGTATATTTGTTACAATATTTTGCACTTAATCATAACTGTAATAAGTAATATAAAGTATTAATACTATAATATTAAGTTTTAGCATTTGTTAACAAATATTGATTAACAAGTTTTCTTTATTCTTCTATTAACTTGATATTTTTATTATAATAGTTTTATTTTAACTTGACTTTAATCAGGTGCTTTTTATATTTCTTTAATAAATCTTAAGCCTTTTCCTCTTTATAAGCTTTGAATTATAAGTCATTCTAAATTGGTTTGAGAACATCAGGAAACTATTTTCAGTTTATAGTCTATAACTAGCATCTATACTTATAGGCTATTCACAGGCTGTTTGCAGGCTGTTCTAGCCAGTTCATGGTTCATGATATTGTTCTAGAAGAGTTCTAAGGTAGTTTATAGCTGTTTGTAGCTGTTTGCTAATAATAGTTTATAGTCTATGACTAGCATCTGTATTTGTAACTATTTTGTTTATAGCTCTTAGTAAAATAGTTTACAGCTCTTAGTAAAATAGTTCATAGATTAATTAACTATTTTTTTGATAAACTTATTATTTAGATATAAGGAGTTAGCTGATACTATAATTTATAGAATGTATTATATTTGAGAGTATGTAAAATACTATCTTTTTTTAGGTTAGCTAAAAAAAATAATTAATTAGGTTATATGATTAATATTTCTTACTGAGCTAGGTAAGCTATAAACTTTGTTATAATTTAGCAAAAAAATTCTTTATTATAGTAGCTATATATTTATCAATAACTATCTTAGTTTTTTACTTAAATATTCTTTTAATATTACTATAAAGCTATAAGAAAAGACTATTTTTCAATAATAAGAGGAGATAGAAACTTTAACCTTAGTAAACACTATTAATATCTTATATTAAAATAATACCATCTATCAGGAATTCTACTAGCAAGAGGCTAGAACCCTACTCTAGGACTAATGTTACTAGAAGGACTCAACTACTTCTCTTAGATATATCTACTATAACTAGTACAATTAGATAAGTACTTCTATATAGGAATATAGATACATGGGTCCCTATTGAGATTGACTTTACTAAAGATCTCTTGGATATAGTAGATATTATATGCAATAATATAGAGCACTTTTCAAAAGTATAGAGTGTATTTTATTTTAGGTCTTACTACTATATTAGTTATACTTGGGAAGCTACTATAAATATACAGAGAATAGAAAAAGGTAAGCTATACAAGACTTAGAACTGATAGCTCAGGAGAAGAAACTTGGTAGAAGGACCTACCAATTCTTCAAGTACTGGCCCTCAGTACTTTCATATCTAAGAAGACTTAGTTCTCATCACTGAGAGAAACTTATTTCAGAATAGTATATTGAAATTCTAGATACTTTTTTAAAGAATTTCAACTCAAAGCTACTAGTTCAAACTAAAATAAAGGATCTGAAAATCTCTGAAGCTCAACTGAAGAAACTACAGCCTCTAAGGATTATGAAATTAGAGCTTTAGAAGAGATTGAAGTATTTGAAACCTCTAAACCCAACAAATTTAGTGATAATAATGAATTCAGAACTCTTGAACTCAACAACTGATAACTATTAACCTTAATACAGTGATTTCTGATGACTTCATCAAATTAAGAGAATTAAAAATCAAAGCTCTTACAGCTCTTACCCTCAGAGAATTTAATAATAGTACAGCAACCAAAGACTCTGAAATCACTGCAGCAGTCTCAGCTAATAATTTAAAAGAAGGTATTATCCCTCTAGCCCTCAAAACTCATAATGACAACCCCTTTGCTATGCTATAAATGATTTATAAGACTATAATGCTATTATAAGTTGACTCTCAGCTCATTGACTCTTAGCTCATTAACTCTCAGCTCATTAACTTTCAGCTTGTTGACCCTCAGCTTATTGACCCTTAGCTCATTAACTCTTAGCTTATTAACTCTCAACTAGCTAATCCTCAGACTAATATACTAATTTTAGAGATTATAGTCCTATTTGTTAATAAAGACTTTGATGTAGAATTTTTTAACAATTTTTAATATATTATCACAATAACTACTTATTCTAGCCTTAGTTCTTAAATTTGTATAAATACCCTCTTTATTTTTATTTAATAAATCTTTGCCTAAGCTTAAGCCCAAATACAAAGTTTAAGACCTAAATGAAACTAGTAAAGAAGTATTTACTTAGTAAATTCAAGCTAAGATATATTGCTTTCAAATATTAATAAATTAACTTGATTATTAATATATATCTAAGAACTTACAATTCTTTGTACTTCATAAAATACTTACTCTTAAAATTTAAGTATTATTCCCCCTACATCTTACTTTATACACTCTCTGATCTCTATATATATGGAACTTAGCTCAGCTACTGGTTCTTAATTAAGCCTATAAATCTTTTATATTTAGCTAATCCCAGAGTCTCATCCTCATAACAGATGATCTTATATATTCTTAAAATAAGCTTAACTAATTTCAAATAGATTTTCTAATAAAGAGATATATTGTGATCTCAATAATATAAAGTTCTTTTATTAATATAAGCTTTCTTCTTTAGATAGTGACTAGTATTAATTACTCCTCTATTTATAGCTTTAAGTTGAGCTATTAAAAAGATATCATATTTAGACTTAAAAAGTACTTGAAAAGACTTATATATCTTGGTAAATACTTTTTTAAGAAATTTAGATAAGTAACTACAACTACAACTATAACTACAACTTACTTTTAAAAACTTAATTGCTTTCTTGTATTTAGTTAAATTTTCATTATACATTATATAAATATATTTTATATATAGTGTAATGATCGACGCACAACTTGCTCAATTTGCGAGAACTTGCCACCCATTTTTGGAGTTACCGTAACCCTCTGTATCCTTTGGTTTTTAGTTAGTGTCGTTTTTAGTGAGCGATCTCGCCACCAGTGACTGATCTCATTTTTATCGACAAAATATTATTCGCAGTTATCAAGTCATACTTGTAGCAAAGTCTTTATTATTTTGTTTATTCAGTTCTAGCAAATTTGTATAAATACCCTCTATATTTCTATCTAAATAAATCAGTTTGCACAGAGTCTTGGAATATCTCAATATCAGTCATAGTAAAGTCTGAAGAGCACAGCATGAAGCTGTAGTAAGGATATGCAAAGGGAGATATTACATCCATAATTCTGAGCATTCTCACTTGGTACATACGAACGAACGAACAACTGGTTTTTGGTACATTTGTCACATCTTGGTGCCGACTGGTAGGAGCTTTATCAAGTACTCTGAAGAGGAACGACCGAAGCTCATGTCCTCATTCAAGCAGGACCGAACTATTATGACTAACCGAACTGTTATGACCGCGGACTCATTAAATTAATGCTCTGCATGAAATGAAACGAAACGACTCAACACTACAAACGGACTACCTCGAAAAGCGCAACTGGCACACGCTATAGGAAAATGCTACAGAGGTATGCATTGACTGATGCAGGTTCGAATCACTGGTACGACCAGGTTCCACCCAAGACAAGATCTATATTTACACATGATCGCCAGAGAACAAAACAGACAGAAGCGAATTATCGAATAGGAATGGAGAACGGACAGAGAGTAATATTGCCGAAGAGCAACGATGAGTGAACAGGCATACTACGAACATCGAAAGAAATAATTGAACAATTGCCGAATGCAAGTTAAACGAACACATGAGCAAACGAAACCGAAGTGAACCGATCGAACAGACCGAACCGAACGAAGAAGAAATGGAAAAACAAAGAAATCGATAAATTATGACTATCTCGAAGCCAGCGCACCCTGGTATGCGCTATAGGAAATGACCAGAAGGACCACTAACACCTGCCCTAGAGGAAGAATAAAATGATCATAGCAACTCGGAGAAGAAACGAATCATTGACTGAAGAGATTTCTTTATTGCCGAATCAGCTTTTGATCAACATACATAGAAGAAGACAGAGCGAAACTATTTATTTGAGTGACTGACCTGATCGACCGACCTGATCGACTGACCTGATCAACCGACCTGATCAACCTCTGGAAATTTCTTTTCCTCATCAATATCAGACAGAATTGTAGGAGAAAAATAATCAAAAGAATCAATATCAGAATCAGAATTAGACTCCGAAGCTGGCTCAGGACTTCTCTCATCATCAACCTTAGTATCAGAGCATCTCTCAGAAGTTGTTGAATCTGTGAACAATTTATAAAATATAGTAAAAACATAGAACAAGAAAATTGTTAGTAAATGAAATACTTCAGGAAGATCCCGCAGACTATAGTACTTACCCTGGATAGGATATTGCATTGCATCAATATCAAAGCCCTCATCGAGCAGCTGAGTTGCTACCCCATCATCGTCGTCGTCATCAGAATACTGGCTAGAAGCCTCAGCCACAGGAAAACCCCACCACTGACTAGGACCATATTCTTCATCGTCGTCGTCATTTTCGATAGCACTGATGACTAAGATGTTGGACTGATCCACATCCACATTCGCATCCGAAGGACTCAGTATTGGACTGCTAAAGATTGGAAAATCAATATGATGTACAGAAGGAGCTGGAGGTGCTAGAAATACATAGCAAAATCATAGGAAAAGAAATCAGTAATGATCAAAGACACTTCCAGTTGATCAGACAGATATCTCGCACCTTGAATCATTTACTTAC
>RBNK01000064.1:0-44994 GCA_003990785.1 Endogone sp. FLAS-F59071 | reverse complement strand
AGAAAAAAAAAAAAAAAAAAAAAGAAAAAAAGAAAAAAAAAAAAAAAAAAAAAATAAAAAAAAGAGAAAAAAAAAAAAAAAAAAAAAAAAAAAAAAAAAAAAAAAAAAAAAAAAAAAAAAAAAAAAAAAAAAAAAAAAAAAAAAAAAAAAAAAAAAAAAAGAAAGAAAGAAAGAATATTAGAAATATTTTAAAAAATAAGAGTAATTTAGAGATAATATAATCATACTCTTATAAGATAAATATATTCAATATTTATAAACTTTATAATTTACAAAATTCAGTTATACATATTTATTTAATTAAATTAAAACTCCAAGTCTTTTTATTATTTAATTATTGAAAATGTTTACCAAGTTATATAGCTTTAGAATGCAAATACGTAGTTAAATTCTAAAATTAGAATCTAATAAAATCCCGTTATGCGACTGATGCGACTGTTACCTGACGAGGAAAAATTCGAAGCACCAGTTATTAATATTGAAGAAATATTATTGGTGTACATTTAGAATAGTAGAGTTTAGTATTTTTTTAATTTTGGGCCAAAAGATTAATTTAAAATATATACTAATCCATTCCTAGTCGATAAGTGGAATTTTGTATAGCAAACTGTTTATAGACGTTTAGTGTTAGTGATAAAAAGAAAAGAAAAGAAAAGAAAAGAAAAGAAAAGAAAAGAAAAGAAAAGAAAAGAAAAGAAAAGAAACCCCAAAAGTATGTCGTCCTTAACAAAGTGGCAGTTCTATTTTGACGTCGGAGATTTAAAGATTTCCATCTATTTAAAAAAGTATTAAACCTTCCATCTATTTAAAAAAGTATTAAACCTTCCCCAATAAATTTTGTAAGACACGTGTTTTAAATTATTGGTTCCGCCTCCCCCAAAAAAAAGGAAAAAAAGGGGGGGACAAATGAGTTCGGGGAATCGGATGGTAAGTGACTTTTTCATGAAGGATGTTCGAATAATGATGGTGCCTGTTATTATTATTATTGTTTACATGTCGAGGTGCGGTTGAGATACCGGCCACGTTCTGGAATTGTGTCGAAAGGCATACCTTAAAAAGCTAGTTCGCACCTTAATGTTCTTAATGTTGGACCGTGCATCATAATTGGTTAGTGAATTATCCAAATGCTTCCTAAAGCACTCGTGCATTATCCAAAAGGGGGAAAGCCTTTTCACACTCCATTCACATCTTCGTCCTTCCATTCACATCTTCGTGCTACGTGCAACGATCTATACACACTCCACTTCCCCCCCCCCCCCCACCCCCCCCCCCCCAAGTGGTTGGTTGTTGCGGACCGGTAGAAAACGACAGAAAAATAAACACTGCAGGCAATAGCCTGGCCGCCGTTCTCGCTTTATCGAGAAACACCCCACTATCTCGCTCACCCTACCCCCAGTCCCCACATTCGTTATTTAAATACTTCGATGCATCTAAGGCTGATAGGTTGTTTGGCGGTCGTGGCTATTGCTTCGGTCGTTGATGCATATGTCACCGTGGACAGCGCCATCCTTCAGGGCCAGTTTATCGTAAAACTTGATTGCACGACGAACATGGATGCCTGTAAGTGTTGGCTTTTGTCTGCTCTCCGACCCTATTTTTCCATTTCGGTGGACTTATGGTGATTAACATTATATCAATATATCCCTTTCAACAAGATTTTGTCAAGCTCCAAGAATCTCAAGCTCGCGTCCTCGAAGCATCACAATCAATAAACGTACTTCCGGTCATCAACGTCACGCAGCAATACAACATCGGCGACTTTTTAGGCTTTGCTGTGAAGGCGCACTCTGTAGAAGTTCTCAAAACCGTACTCCAGGAACACGATGAGGTCGTCGCTATCGAGTCCGATGTCTCGTTGCAGTTTATCTTCAACAAAGCTGTAGAACTAAGTGCTAAAGAAATCTCAGAGAGCTCAAAAAAGAGCTCGAAGAAGAGTTCAAAGAAGAGCTCAAAAAAGAGGCACCGGAGATCTTCACCTATACCGGCACCCATCGCAGTGACTACCCAGATGAACTCGCTTTGGAATCTTGCAAGAATTTCAGAGCGGCAGCTAAATGTGAAGCAACCGGAATACATCTATTACAGTAACGGCGGGTGTGTATCGGATAGTGTTTACTTGTTAGTCGTTGGGACTTATAATATGTGCGTCGAGGGCAGTTTGAGCGACTTGGGTTAGGTATGCGAAAGTTGATGTAGTTTCTACCATTGTTGATTTTAGCTCTGGCGTCACTATCTACATCCTCGATGATGGGATTGACATCTACCATAATGATTTTGGTGGGCGCGCAAAATGGGGGTATAGTGTATATTACTCCACACCAAACAGTGGTACTGGACATGGTGAGAATCTTCTTTTATTAGATGTTTGAATTTTTTTTATTCTGTTTATTATTACATGCATTTAACTCTCTCTCTTTCTCTTTAAAAATGCCGTTTAGGGACCCTCGTCGCCGGTATCGCCGCAGGTAACACCGTCGGTGTCGCGAAAAAAGCCAACCTCGTTGCTGTTCAAGTCCTCGACCAGACTGGTCACGGCACTATCAGTGGCATGATTGCCGGTCTTACGTGGATCATCCAGCACGCGCGGCCTGGTTGCGCTGTGATTAACATATCTATTGGCGTCCCGAGTTCCTACGCCGGGATCAGTTTCTTTAACGATGCTGTCTCTGCCGCGGTGGCCCTGGGCTTTTCGGTGTTTGTCTCCGCGGGGGACTCAGCGGCCAACGCGTGCAGAGCTGTCCCGTCAGGTAATCCCAACGTGTTTACGGTTGCGGGGACGGATATAACTGACAAACCAGATCCGAACAGTAATTTTGGACCGTGTGTGTCGATGTACGCGCCGGGTGTGAATATTGTTTCGGATTGGATTGCGACGAACAATGCGCAAGCTATGATTTCGGGAACTAGGTAGGAATCATTGAATTTTTTTTTTTTTTTTTTTTTTTTTTTTTTTTTTTTTTTTTTTTCTTCCCTTCCACTCCATTTTCTAGCAACTTGGTGTTTTCGCATAATTTGTCGATGGGAATACAAACCTGGTTTTAATATATAACTCCCCAATTATTTAATCCAGTTATGCTGTCCCCCACGCCTCTGGCGTCGCCGCTCTGTTTCTCGCACAGGGCTCTTATAGTCCCTTCAACCTCTACAACATAATGAGGAAGCAAGGCACCCCTAATGTCCTTCAACATATACCCTCGAACACGCCCAATCTGATGCTGTACAATAGACTTTCATAGAATTATGGGTAGAGCCGCGGGATGGGCGAGTTTATCTAACTAATTAATTAATTAATTAAATTTAAAGAACACTTGGGTGTCCTGGCGCTAATATGGAGGAGACCTAGTGATGAATAATGATAAATAAATAATGATAAATAATTGATAAATTAGAGCCTATCCTTTTCAAGGATGTTTTTTGTGGGCCATCCCGATATGGGTTAGAGAAAGGAATGTGACATCACCAAACGCGTCCAAGCACCTGAACCCTGAACCCTGAACCCTGAACCCTGAACCCTGAACCATGCCTCCCCGCCCTACCAAACGCGTACGGTTGCCTGCCACGACAACCGCAGCTGGCGCCTGCAGTCTACCGGATATCGAGGACTTCCGGGTCATCACTGCTGCTTGCGTGCAGAACTCGCACACTCATTCCAGGTCGTACCACCAGTTCGCGCCCGAAGAAAAGGAGTCAATTCGCAAGCATCTGCTGGAATGGTATGATGTAGAGAGAAGGGAGATGCCATGGAGGAAGGAGATCGCGAGCGAGGTGGGATTACTTTGGCTAGTGCTACTGAATTGCTCAGACATTCAATTTATGTGTTGACACGCTGTTAAAACCTGGAATTGCACGTCAGACGAGACCTGGGCAACGGGCATACGAAGGTGCGGCAGCTATGCATCTATTATTTGTATTATTATTATTTTCTCATTTGGAGATTGTGTTTATAACCATTTCTCGTTTCCTTGCAGTTTGGGTTAGCGAGATTATGTGCCAGCAGGTCCGGGTCCTGCTTCTTCAATCATTCAGCATATTCTCAATCCAATTCCATCTCACTATTGTTTCTTCTACCAAACAGACTCAGGTTGCTACCGTGATCGACTACTACAACCGCTGGATGAAGGCTTTCCCGACCATCTTTGACCTCGCAAAGGCGGATCTGGAGGTACGAGTGCAAGCTTCCCCTGTGACCGTGTGTACCGCTGGCCTTCATTGCCTCACGCTGCACCCATTTTAACAAGCACAGACAGTCAATAAGCTCTGGACGGGCCTCGGGTATTACTCCCGCGCAAAGCGGCTGTGGGAAGGCGCGCAGAAGGTTGTGGAGCAGTTCGGTGGTATACTACCCGAGGATGCCGCAAAGCTGGAACAAGAGGTGCCGGGCGTCGGCAGGTATGCCCTGTTGTGGTTACCACCACACTACAATGGTTGGGGCTAGGAAGAGAAGAGGGAAAGAAAAGGAGGACAGGCAACAATCGCATGCAACAGTATTGGTATGGATGAAACTGTCTAGACACATACAGCTAACTCGTTACCCCTCCTCCTTCACATCATTCTGACGGCTTGCGCTAGGTACACCGCCGGTGCCATTTCCTCCATCGCGTACGGCCACCCTGCCGAGCTCGTGGATGGGAACGTCGTGCGCGTGCTGTCACGGCTGCGCGCTGTGGGTGGTGATGTGAAGGCTTTAGCGACGATTGGTCTATTCTGGTAGGATTTCTCTCTTGCATCGTATTTATTGGCGATCAATTGGAGGTTTGATTTTTATTCAAATATCTAGGGAACTGGCCCAATGTCTTGTTCCGACCTCACGGCCGGGAGATCACAATCAGGCGATGATGGAGCTCGGAGCGACGGTGTGTACGCCACAGAATCCGAAGTGCGAGGTTTGTCCCATTACGGAGCGGTGCAGGGCTTTTGAGGAGGTTTGTGTTGAGACTTCAATTTAAATAATAGGTTTTAAGGGTTGTTTTATACATATCAGGCTTTGCTGACATCCAGCCACACTATTACTCTCTAACACTCCAGGTCAGAGCCCATGCCGAGCTCAAAAAGAGCACCTTATCTAACGGTCGAGTCAAAACAGGCGACGCTAAACGCTCCAGGAAGATTGATGGCCTAGAAGGTATGCATAATGCAACACACGGTTTGGTGCACCATAATGTCCAACGGTACGATTGTTGATAACCTATTTTTCTGACCTGCGTTTGTCCTGCATGCAACATGCGCATAGAATGCGAGATTTGCCTCCCTTTCAATCCCATTGACGAAGAACCCTACTCTGTGATGCGATATCCACTCAAGGCTGTCAAGAAGCCGCCAAAGAATGAAGGTATTTTTATTTTTATTTATTTTTTTTGCATTATTTTTCACATCGAAAATTGAATTTACTGCTTGGTAAGCCGGTCTTCGCAGCGAAATCCCAACTCATCGATAAATGCTATTCTTCCCTTTTCTCGCCAGAATGTGCTGTCTGCATCCTGGAACGGTCTTGGACCGACGAGGATGGGAAAGATGTGTCCGAGTTTCTGTTGGCTAAGAGGCCCGAGGAAGGTGCGGTAACTCTCTGCGATTCTGCCGGGAATTAGATTTCTCATCCTGTGTCTGACTTTTTATCGCCCACGTTAATTGGACGCCGCATTGGCAGGTCTTCTGGCCGGGTTATGGGAATTCCCCTCCGTCGAGTTAGGAGCCCCCATGTCGATGGTCGCTGCAGCTGCAGCAGATTCAAAGATTTCCTCGAGAAAGGATGACAACAACAATGATGACGAAGGCTTTGATCCTGATGCCAAGTTCGCACCGTGTAGGTCGACTGGCAAGTCCAAATCAAAGCCTGTCGGCACCAGTCCTGCCGCAGCGACATATCAGGACCGGTCGCGCAGGATGGACGCTTACTTACGTGACAACTTCGGCCTGGTGCTCGATGAAGAGGCGAATATTGAGGAGAGGACTATACGCCGCGTCGATTTAGGAAACGTGGTGCACCTATTTTCACACATCCGCAAGGTGTACCATGTAGAATGGGTGCTAGTACAGGGGTGGCGTAGGGAGAATGAGGATAGGTGGGTTGTGCGCAAAGTGATTACAAGCACTGGGAATGCAGCTATGCTACAATTCTATATTATGAAAAACAAATTCTTGAAGCTCAGATATTAATGCACCCTCTGGAACGGTATGTAGTTTTACCAAATCCCCACAGAAGATTACTGGTATTCCGACTGCAATTCCCTACACCTCGCCACAGTGGATGTGGATAAAGCCTGCGGACCTGGCCACGGCAGCGATCCCCACAGGTTTAAAGAAGGCATTTAAGGTGCTTGAGAGACATCGTACCAAGGAGAGTGACAAGAACCGTGGCGAGAACAGCAAGGCGGGGAGTAAAACTGGAAGGTCGAAGAAGACTGGGGGGAAAACTGTCGAGCAGGAGAAAGGTGTTAGGGATATCTCGCAATTTTTTGTGAAGAAGACGTAAGGTGATAGGGTGGGGAGGGTTACGGACTTATTGTTGGATGGTTGAATATCCTGTGGGTTTGGATTTATGAAGGATTGGATTTATGAAGGATTGGCATTGATTGTTGTTGGGATTAACAATAATAGTTTATTCTGTTTATTCTGAGGCAATGTGAACTGGACAACGACAATCTCAGTGTTTTTGTTCTTACCACCAAACATTTTCAATTGAGAAATCGTACGATATCATCCATTAGCTGACGTCACTGCTGGTTCAAAGAAAAAAGTAACGCGCAATAATTCATCCATTAGCCTTCCAGCGATCCGCGCCAACGCGTGTTCGAGACAAATCTAACCACACAATATACAGCAGCAGAACAAGATAACTACATTCGCTCATGGCTGGTATGAATCTCAGCATGATGCCTGTCTCACCTATCTGACCTCTAGAGTCCGTAATTTGTCGCCTACTAGTAAACCTTAACACGCGACTGTGTCTCCACCCCTTGACAGGATATGGGTTTGGCTATAATAACGTGTATGATCAGGGACCCTACCGAAATAATTCGGGCGGCAGCGGCGGTGGCTGGAACGCGGGGGGAGCGTCGCAGGCCGCTGGCGAGAGTTCGCCCAGCAGCAGCGCGTCACCATCATCGAGTAAGGTGCGTCAAAAAAAAAAAAAAAAAAAAAAAAAAAAAGAACTATTCAGGCTGAGAAACAGAGGAAATCTTTGCGGTGCTGTCAATTCAATCGTCAACACTGTCCGGAGCATTTGAACCCGACGCGCAACGGTCTAACTTGTATTGTACATCCTCTCTAGAAAAGCTCCAACAACCAATCCCTCCGTCCTGTCACCATTAAGCAGCTCCTCAACTCGAAGAAGCCCCATACGGACGCTGAGTTCAGAATTGACGGCAGCGACATCTCGCAGGTTCGTGGATTTGTGTTTAGGCGTGTATTATTGTACAAATACATTGTTCAGAAACCTTTCCCTTGTGCATCATTACCTACAAATTATAAACGACAGGTTACGTTCATTGGCGCAATTCGCGAGATTGTAGAGAAGTCTACCAATATCTCGTACATGATGGAGGACGGCAGCGGTGGGATTGAAGTAAAAAAGTGGATCGAAGCCGACGACACCGACCAGCAGGCCCAGAAACGAAGCGAGTGGAGGTTCGTATATATATATATATATATATATATTATTATTTTTTTTTTTTTTTGAGGGGTTATTTTTATTCTTAATCTCGATTATTTGAGAACTTTAGTTGAAATGGCGGTGATGAGCGATTTAGGTAGATGAGGCAATAGGCAGGATATAAAGGAAACTGAGTTTTCGGTTGGTTATGTCATGCTAAATCAAGATCCTCGCTAATGCAACAGGGAAGGGACATACGTTCGCGTGATCGGCCATCTTAACGCGTTCAACGATAGACTCCACGTCGTCGCCTACCATATCCGTCTCATCAAGAACTACAACGAGATCACCTACCATCTCCTCGAGGCACTGTACGCCCACTTATTGTTTACCAAAGGATTACTGGTAAGTATCGTGTAACCCTACTCTTGGAGGACAATCACTCCCCGCATAAACTTACTATTCCTTCCACTTTAGCCCTCCCTCGTCAGCCCTTCCAACGGCCACGGCTTCGACCAGTCGGCCTATAACCCGCAAAGCGCCCCCGCGGGCGCCTACGCTGGCAACTACTTCCTCACCCTGGATTACTATAAGGGCAACCAGCTACAATTAGACATTGCTTGTCTGATTAATCAGCATGGCCACGTACAAGATGGGATCCAGCTTCACGAGTTGTATAGCTACGTAAAAGACCAGCTCTCGGAGAATCAATTTTCGTGAGTGAAGATAGGGTTTTGATTTTGGGAGGAAGGGCAGGGAGATAAAGATTGAAACGCTCGATGATTCCTATGGTGATGGATAACAGAATTTGTTGAAAGGGTTTTGTTATTGTGCAATCCTTTGGTCACTACTCATTAGCCTTTGTTTCGTCCTCTTCACTAAATGTTATGATCGCCAGCGATTTGATTAGCGTCATGATAGGTGAGGGCCACATCTACACTACGCTCGATGAAGAGCACATTGGCCTCACGGCAAATGCCCCCCAGTAAGCTTGTATGGGAGCGGAGATATGTGGAGGGTACGGATCAAGATCCCATGGTTTTGCTTTACTTTGCCAGGAGAGACGCGTTCAAGTATAATTCAGCTGGAGATAGGCGTTTGTATTATTGGTGCTTCCTTCCTTGCACCATTTTTTCTCCTTTGTTCACTGCGTTGCTTGCTCTTGTCCCAAATTCTCGTCATGTAGATAGGTATCTTTTCTTTGCAATAATCCTTATGGCTCTAGTGCGAAAACAGTCTAAAAAATTTATTCGATTTTTATTTCCAATCGCAACTGTTCTTTACTACGTGTTTTTATGGTGTACAAACAGAACGTCGATAAGTTCACCACATAGTGCTGCCTATTCGTCATGACAACGATTACAAGAAAGAAAGAAAAAAAAAATTGTGTGGGAAAAAGTGTAAATAAGAAGGATGTGGATCAGTGAGTTCAATAAGGTATTTCTGTATACGAGGCCTTGCTTATCGTCGAGTCCCTGACGTCACGGGCTGAATGACTGAGGGCTGAATGGTTGAGGGCGCGAATAGTAGAGGGCCTTATCACCCTCATTGTTTTCGCGATCGATATTGTCATCGTTGCCGAGGAGGAATCTTCCGACCCTGGCAGAGCTCATTGGGACATCTGGTATGGGTCAATTGCTATGCCAAAAGTTAGGGGGAAATAAATATAAGGTCCTTATGATTGAAAACGTCTTTATACGAAACGGGAAGCTGTCAAAGCAATGTGTCGGATGTCGGAATTAAAGTGAGGGCATAAAGCTCGTCCAAATCCGGGCCGGGACCGCACACCAATGAGCTCCGGAGAAAATAGGGCTCCAATCTCTATGGCCGGTCGACCTCGATGACGGAAACCCTGCCTGAGTGGTCTGAGCATCATAAATTCCCCCTGCGGAAAGTTTCGGCGGTACCAATCAGTGCCAGCCGTTGGTTGTGACTTGGTTGCTTGGCCGCTTCTCGGATTATGATAATAATGAATGGGCGTGAAATTCCTTAAACCTCTGAAAGTATGATATATTTCGGCCACGCCTTGAATAAACCTTTTGCGTGCGCGCGTGTCATAAAGGCATAATGGCCGATATTGTGCGACCGCAGCACACTGTGCAACAGCGGTCAAACAACTATATAATGAGGGGAGGTGACATCAGCGAGGGTCAGAGTGCTGCGGCGCGTTTGAGGATGCAAGAAGAGGGAAAAAAAAAAAAAAAAAAAAAAAGACAATTTTTTTTTCTTTATTTTTATTGCAGAGACTATCACGGGCATCATGATGCGTGGTCCGCCCGGCCCATTTTGGGCAAGCTCGCCAATTTTTTGACAATGGCTCTGACTATTTTTTTTTTCCCCTTCTGTCCGTTACGACTCTGCATCTCTCCTTTTACCCGCTTCGATTTATTTAGAAGTTTATTTCCTCACTTTCAACGAGCAAACAAACAAAAAAAAAAGAATCACATTCTACAATTATGAGCAATGGCAACAACAATATCAGCCTAGACCAGCATTTCGGTGAGTAAAAAGATATTGCTTCTCCATGGCTTTCGAGGTGGTTGCGATTGGGTGGTAATGAACATGTGGAAATGTTGATTGGAGATTGTACGGAAATGAACTGATCGGGATTGGAGTGAAAGTGTTTGTCTACATGGGCTAACTGATCACCAACTTTTTTGACCATCTCATCTATAATTGACCTATCATCGGCATTCATCTTTGTCCCTCAATCTCGTACTTCTATCACTCCTCCATACCTCTGCATCTATGGGTGCGCCGACCCTATCGAACCAATGACTCGCACAATTCAAATCCGAACCTTGTCACTCACCACTCAATCAATTCACAGCTGGATTAGGCCTCAATGACTCCCAGCATGCGCCTGGGAATACCTCTTACAACCGTGCTCCCACTCAATCTCGCTACGTCCCCCCACACATGAGGAACTCCCGGGATTCACTCCCCCCGCAAACTCAACAACAGTCTAATGAATTCTTTCCCTCTGCTGGCCGCGGTGGACCTCCCGCTGGTTCCGACGCTCCCAATTCTAATGCTAATGGTGGTGGTTGGGGTCCTGCTCCCAGCAACTTCAACAATGGCCCTGCTCGTGAAGGGTGAGAATATGAAAAGTTTTCTCTTGATTTTGGGGTTGTTTGCCATTCCTTCTTATGTCGGATGGGTTTGGAAGAAGGAAGAAAAGGTGAAGGCAGTGAGGTGTGCACGGTTCAGCGATAAATGCAATAAGGCACAAGACGGACTATGGGAGAGGAGGAGGGATATATGAAAACATACAGTTCCATAATACTCATATTTTTTTGCACGTTGTCATTTTTCAAAATCATGTCAGTTGGAATGCCTCTCGCTCTGACTATGGCCGCAGTAACGGTGGAGGCTGGGGTGAAAACCGTACCAGCTGGAACAACGAGCAGCGCTCATCTGGCTTTGGCAACCGTCCGGCTTTCAACGAGCGCGGCTCTTACGCTGGCGGCTACCCTCCCCGCACTGGCGCGGATTCGGGCTCCAGCTACGGTCGCCGCGAAGACGGTGTTGGCTACTGGAAGGACAATGTGCATCACATCGCCAACCGCAACACCAGGCTCGAAAAGGAGCTGTTTGGCGTTGCCGAAGATAAGTTGTTCCAGCATACGGGTATCAACTTTGACAAATATGATGATATCCCTGTCGAGGCTAGCGGTAACAATTGTCCTGATCCGGTGATTGCGGTGTGTATCTTCTTCACATATATATTTATTACCAAATGTTCTCACAAATCAAAACATATGTCTTATTCATTGCACAAGCAAGCTACTATATACATGTATCGGTCGTGTTCTGTACTTTATGATACTAATTTCCTTTTTTTCACATTTTTTTACAGTTCACCTCTCCTCCGTTGGACGCTCACCTGTTGACCAATATTGAGCTGGCCCGCTATACCACGCCTACCCCTGTGCAAAAGTATTCCATCCCTATTGTCTCTAACGGCCGCGATCTGATGGCTTGCGCTCAGACCGGTTCCGGCAAGACTGGTGGCTTCCTCTTCCCAATCCTCTCTGAGCTCTTCAAGAAGGGTTCCACCCAACCTCCGACTGATGCTGCCCAACGCAGTGTTGTTCGTTCTCGCAAAGCTTACCCAGCTGTGCTCATCATGGCTCCTACCCGCGAGCTGGCTTCTCAGATCTTTGATGAAGCCCGCAAGTTCGCTTACCGCTCGTGGGTTCGCCCATGCGTCGTTTACGGTGGTGCCGACATTTCGATGCAACTTCGTCAAGTCGATCGCGGCTGTGATCTTTTAGTCGCTACCCCTGGTCGTCTTGTCGATTTGATCGAGCGCGCCCGCATCTCACTCTCTCAGATACAATATTTGGTTTTGGATGAGGCCGATCGCATGTTGGACATGGGTTTCGAGCCCCAGATCAGGCGCATTGTTCAACAGGAAGATATGCCCGGCGTCCAAGATCGCTCCACACTCATGTTCTCCGCTACCTTCCCCCGTGAGATCCAGCACCTTGCTCGTGACTTCCTCAAGGACTACATCTTTCTGTCGGTCGGTCGCGTCGGGTCTACCTCGGAGAACATTACGCAGAAGATCGAGTACGTCGAGGACGAGGACAAGCGCTCCGTCCTTCTCGATATACTTCACGCCCAGACTCCGGGCGGTCTCACTCTTATCTTCGTTGAGACCAAGCGCATGGCCGATACCCTTTCCGATTTCTTGCTGACCCACAGCTTCCCAGCTACTTCTATCCATGGTGACCGCTCCCAGCGCGAGCGTGAGCGCGCCCTGGAACAGTTCCGTACTGGCCGCGCGCCCATCATGGTGGCTACCGCTGTTGCCGCCCGCGGTCTTGATATCCCCAACGTCACTCATGTAGTTAACTACGATTTGCCGACCGATATTGACGACTACGTCCATCGTATTGGCCGTACTGGCCGCGCTGGCAACACAGGCATTTCTACTGCCTTCTTCAACCGTGGCAACAAGGGTATCGTCCGCGACCTCATTGACATCCTTAAGGAGGCCAACCAGGAGATTCCGCAATGGCTAGAACAGGTCGCACGCGAGGCCGGTCACTCCTTTGGCGGCAGCCGTGGGCGAGGACGTGGTGGCGCCGGTCGTGGTGGCAATGTTTCGCGCGATTACAGAAAGTATGGTGGAAATCAAGATCGTGGTGGCTATGGTGGTGGTAGCGAGTAAGTGTTTTTTTTTTGTTTTTTTTTTCCTTTTCTGCAATAATGGTGATGTGGTGCCTAGGTATATATATACATATACCCAAGGATCAAACCTCGAGAGTAATTCTCATAATCTCCTACCATATATCCTGCCAATTTTTTTTACAGTTCCTGGGGCTATCCCTCCGGTGGTGGTGGTGGTGGCGGCGGCGGCGGCGGCGGCGGCGGTGGCGGCAGTGGTTACAATGGCGGTTACAATGGTCCTGCCGGCTACAATGGCGGCTACAACTCTGGTGGCAACTACCAGCAGAGCAAGACGAGCTGGTTCTAAACGGTAACTGCGGCACAACCGGCGGCGACGGGGACTCAAAACGCCGAAACTAAGCCGGAAAGAAAGCGGTGTCCGAGCGAACCGAGATTTTTTTTTAAAAAAAGAAAGCTTGCGCTGCCTAGACACTCGTTCACTTTTCTCTTTCTGCATATTTTTATCTCACAACACTTCGAAATTCAGGGGGTTTGTTTCTTGCTTAGATATTGTACACTTTTTGCGCTTGCGCTTTTGTATTTTGCCTTTCCCCGTCATCCTCCAAACACCGTATTTCAATTTGTTTTCTACGTTATATACACAGTGGGAACATGGGCTCGTTTATAGATGTTTTATAGACACCGCCTGGTTTTCACTAGTTTTTTTTTTTTTTTTTTTTTTTTTTTTTTTTTTTTTTTTTTTTTTTTTTTTTTTTTTTTTTTTTTTTTTTTTTTTTTTTTTTTTTTTTTTTTTTTTTTTTTTTCCTCGTCTCTCTCATTCGTACACATCTCGCACATCTGCATATAGAGCATTTTATCCACTTCAAAAGTTTGTGCGAGTATATTTTTTGCATCTTTTTCTCTATTTTTTCAGTCCTATCCTCCAACCCCATCGACCTTTGTTAATGATGCATCTTCTGAAAAGTAAACCCCCCGATTCTCTTACCCCTTGGTATATATATAGAACTATCACGCTTTGCTCTCTATTACATTCTGTCTGCGGATATTTTCTTTCTTGTTTTCATATCATTTCATCCCTTTACTCTCTTGTAGACATGTACATTTTTATATATATATCAGGGGACCTTTTCATTTTTTGTTTTCTTCATAATCGAGATGGCGTTTCGCCGTCACGCCTGGGGTTAGAAGGCGAGGCGCTGCTAGACTTGATGGATAAGGCGCATGTCAGTGGGAAGGGTTAGGAGTAGTGGGGAATCGTTTGGTGGACAGGAAGAGGCATTATAGGAGGAAATGCCTTTTTTTTTTTTTTTTTTTTTAAAAATTAAATACAAAAATACAAAAAATTTGTTTGCGACAAGAAAGGAATTTATAACAGTCAATGTTCGTGTAGTGGATTAGGGAATATTGCTAGAACTATTATATGTGCATTATTTGCCCACCTAATTACACCGTACTATATAGTCGCGTCGCTCGTCTTGATTATTAGATTATTAGTGAATGCTGACAGACAGGCAATGGCTGCTCACCGTTGTGAGCTTTTCAGCCAAATCCGCTGTCATGACTCGGGTCACGTGGTGCATCGAAACAATAATAAAAAAGACGCGAAAATTTTTTCTACCCATTCTCTTGTTGTTTTTTTCAGTACGGCGAACTTGGTAAGTTAAGCTTTTTTCCTTTTTTTTTTTAAAAAAAAAAGAAAGAACTATTATTGCTTTGGATGAAATGATGACACTGGCATTTGGCTCGAGTCGCGACTTTGACGAAAAAACCGACGCTACCTAATCTGTCAAACCTGATCACCTTCAACGACATGAATTTTAATGATTGGAAGCCACATTTGCATTATTGCTAAACCCTTACTGCTCTTTCATTTGTGCAGAATGATGTTTCGCCTCATTCCATCGTCGACAACCCTCAAGCTCGTCGCCCGAACGTACTCCACTGCTGGGGAAGCCTCGGTCGCCGCCAGGGAAGCTCCGGTCACCGCCAACAAAGCCCTGGTCGTCGCCGCCCCCAACCCCCTAGTTCCGCAGGTACGGCACCCTTACTTCGTCTCGCGCTCAGCCAACAACAACTTGCCCGTGTACACGGACATCCGGAACGGCCGCACCCGCCGTCTGACCATCATTAGACGTATTGAAGGCAACGTCGATGTATGTATTGGGTTTTCCCCTTCTTGCCCACCATTTCGAACGGATCTTCAAACGTGTGATTGCGTTTACACTCCTCCCCTCTCCCAACCCCTGTTTTTTTTTAACACCAGAAATTGCGTCAGGATCTGTTGGAGCTGTTTCCTGATAAAGCTAGTCACCCAATTACCATCAACAGGACGAACAACCACATTGTGATCAAAGGGTTCCGGCAGCATGAGGTGGCCATGTGGCTAGCGAAAAAGGGCTTTTAAATGTGCTTCTGGATAAACATACTAGTATCAAGGACAATAGACGAGATCTATGATTCATGAGTTTGGCTATGTTAGCAATTAGTTTCTAAAAATATTTAAATAAAATAATAAAAGCTACCAGATTAGCGGTTATGACAGCAGTGCGAGTGTAGTTCATAACCTTAAAAGTCATGAAGAGGTGATAACTGTCCCCTAGAGATTTTAAATCTCCAAACGCACCAATATCACCGAACCCGGTGAAAAATGGGAATGAAATAAATCTTTACCCAGTCCAAGCCTTATCTCGCATTTGGTCTTTACAAGTATGAAATAAGGAATAGGACACGACAGGACAGACCCAAACGTACACTACATACAAGTTAAACGATAACACTAAAGTCCCGGGATTCCTGGATATTAATCACTCCATCGGTTTCTGAACAAACTCATTCGCAAGACCATACATCCTCTCTAGATGTTGTACATACAAGCGACCGCTCGAATTAGATGCAACGAATCCACCACATGAATCCAAAGCCAGTATCCGGCACCGTTCGCTCAAAAATGAGTCTGCTGATGGTGCTGTAACCCCCCAACCGATACGCCGCCAAGTCCGCCCAATCCGCCGAGTCCACCGAGCCCGCCAAGCCCGCCGAGCCCACCCATCCCACCGCCCATCCCCAACCCGCCGGGTGTAGACGGTAGTCCGCCGAGCCCGCCGACGGACAGCCCTGTCGCGCCCAGCGATGTTGGCGCTGCGCCCGAGCCGAGCAACCCGACGCCACCAAGCCCGCTTAGACCGCCGGCTGAGACCGCTACACCACCAGCTCCGGTTGCTAGCAGCCCGTTCACGCCTTGGCCAGGTGTCGCCGCCGCGGGCGTTGCCGGAGGCCTCTCCTCGAGTGCATCGTAAAAGAGGATGCACTCCTTTTTAACTTTCTCCCACGTCGATGGATCGAAGAAGATATAACTCCCGCGTTCAGAGT
This sequence comes from Endogone sp. FLAS-F59071, assembly GCA_003990785.1. Classification (NCBI taxonomy): domain Eukaryota; kingdom Fungi; phylum Mucoromycota; class Endogonomycetes; order Endogonales; family Endogonaceae; genus Endogone; species Endogone sp. FLAS-F59071. Next base: position 28,898 of record RBNK01000064.1, on the reverse strand, counting down.
ACGGGCCTTTTTGTACAGGTTCCGTGCCTTCTTCCTTGGTCAGCCATAGCCGCAGGTCCTTGTGATAGCGCCAGTTCCGGTTATACCTGGAATATATATGTTTGAGTAAGAATGTTCATTTTTGCTATTCCACGCCTGCTCTTCCTTTCATTAATAATATTAGTAATGATACATACAGCTCTTGCGCTGCTGCCTCTTGCAGCACGTCCCGCGGCATGGAGTAGAAGACGTAGAACAGCGTTTCATCCGTAAACCCGCGAATCTTCTGCTGCGCCGGTGGAGCGGCCTGTACATTGTAGCAAGGCGGCAGGTGGTACTCGGGCTCAATGTTCAAGCCGGCCGTCGTCTGCGTGTCTGACCACGGCGAGGTGAAGGTCGCGTATAACGTTCTAGAGAACCAATTTGAAAAATATACAATCAACACCATACTCTGGATGACGAAAGTTACCACCGTTACGAAAACCGATTTCTTTTCTCCTGTTCGATGCTAGTAGATTCCTATGAACGCACAACACATCCATCCTCACGCCTTTCATACACATATATATACTCGAGAAACATACTCAGGCGAGTTCAGGTTGAGCCCTAACGTTGTTAGATCGCTCCCCAGCGCGAGCATGCTCAGGTCCTGGTCAGTCATGCGTATCACGCCCAGTAGACCGAGTAGTCCAAATCGATCCGTCCCGCTCCCCGATGACGACGCTGAACCCCCGCCACCGACTGCCAGCGAGGAGCCCGACATTAGGCCGGTTGTCCCCGTCGACGAAGAGGGTGTCAGCGTCGGTAGCAGGCCCTGCTGCGGTATTGATGACGGAACGGTTGAGGCTGCAGTTGTGCCGGCTTTTGTCGCATAAGTCTTGAAGAAATACGAAGGCGTGGGAAGGAAAAGGATAAATTGAGAGATACCAATAATGGATGATCAAAATTCACAAGAAAACAGACTGCTTCGAAGCATGAGATAGATAAGTATGAATAGCGCAAACCAATGTCCGGTTCTGCAGGAAGGAGGGGAAGGACGCCTCCAGATTCAGTACCTTACTTGCTACCATTGCCTTCTCCTGTTCTAGCGATCCGCCGGAAATATTCAGTCCCGTTGGTCTCGATATTGGTGCACCTCCTGAACCAGGAATCAAATTGAGATGCGGTTATGGGGTTGAATGAAAAACGTTTAAAAATAACTGCATCCAATAATTCCACCGGTGGCCACTCAACCTTTTAAAGAAAAAGTTAACCCTACCCATCATCCTCCCTTGCATGAACACGCCCTGCCCCGCACCCTGCTGTTGCAATGACGGCAACTGTCCCTGCTGCAAATGCGACGTTAGCCCGTTTAATCCCGGCCCTTGCTGCTGGAGCAGTAGACTCCCTCCCAATTGTGACGATGTGGACCCCGATACGCTTCCTACGCCCGAGTACGACGACAAGTGGTTGAGGCCCATTTCCTGTTGTTGGGCTTGCTGCTGTTGGGCCTGCTGGGTCTGCTGCTGGCTCGGTTGGATTCCGCCGCCACCGGATCCCCGACTCGTTGGTGCGGACCCGGGTAACGCCGGGAAATCGTCCATTGAGAACTCGTTCCCCTGACCAGGCTGGCCCGGCTGGCCCTGTTGCTGCTGTTGCGTCTGCTGCTGCACCTGCTGTTGTTGCTGCTGCACCTGCTGTTGTTGCTGCTGCACCTGCTGCTGCTGCTGTTGCTGTAGATGCTGCTGAGAGCCCACCACACCCACACCGAGGCCGCCGAGACCGCCGAGGCCGCCCCCAAGGCGTAGGTCGTTGGAGGACTGCTGGGCCGTCGTTCCCGCCGTGGATGCATAGCTCGAACCGCCTGGTGTGGTCGGCGTGTTGCCGGAGTTGGATGCCGTGGTACCGAGGGCGGGAAATTCAGACGGATCGAGGATTTCGTTGGTGTGCTGCTGGTGCAGCTGGTTATGCTGATGTAAATGCGGTGGGTAGGCAGACGCCGTCGCAGCGGAGGACATGGACATAGGTCTTGATAGGGATTGTTGTGACGCGAGATGAGATTGAGATGTTGGTGAGAACGACCATGATGGGACATTGCTGCCTGTTTATGTAAGTGATATATGCGCTAAGTGAGCAGATTAGAACTATGTCTGTATAGTTTCAAAATGATATTATGATGACCCGAGTTGACAGCATATAACATCTGCGGACTTTGCCATTCTGAATCTTTCTTTTGCATCTATTGTTAACCCCATCTACGAAATCCTAATTGTACATCAATGATAAATAATAACAGGGTGGAGGGAAGAACCGGTGCACATCCTATTAACCTCTCCTTCTGCACAATTCCTTTTCAATCTCGATACTTGCTACCCCACAAAAAATTCGTCCCCCTCCCGTCCTCCCTCCTTTCCTTCAAAAGGGAAAAAAAAAAAAAAAAAAAGAAAAAAAAAAAAAAAAAAAAAAAAAAAAAAAAAAAAAAAAAAAAAAAAAAAAAAAAAAAAAAAAAAAAAAAAAAAAAAAAAAAAAAAAAAAAAAAAAAAAAAAACAACCTCACAACCCAATATAAAATGAACATTACCGCCAAACATGGATACCCCGCCTAGCCTGCCGTTCGGGATCCCGGCCGTGCCGCCCGCTCTCGCGGCCATTGCCTGGTTCATTCCGCCTATAGTCTGCCTCTGCACCTGCTGCTGCTGTTGCTGTTGCTGCGCCGCCGCAAGGCTGGGTCCGGGTGCGCCTATGCAGAGTTTACGAGAAGATGGTTCGGAGTGATAATCGCATACTTTTGAATTAGAAATTGGCCCTGCGGATGTCGGGAAGAAAAACCCGCAAATCCACGCCATGCCGTATATCCCGTAATTTTCCGTAAACAATGTGGACAAACCGCTCGTACTAAACAATACAACCAGCCATCCTTACGTAGCCATTTCCACATTCGGATCTCAAATACCCCTCCATTCGCAACTTTCCAGCTTAGTTCACATCAATTAGGCCCGTGACGCTGACCACATTCTGCTCTCCTATACGCAAGGCCATGAGAAAAACAAACAAAAGAAAAAGAAAAAAAAAAAACGCACCTGGTCGATTCATCAATGGTGCGGGGGGGGCGTATCGGTTCGGATTACTTATTGGTTTCCCAATGTTGCTGTTTGCTGGCATGAGAGCTATCAGTGTTGAACAGAACATATACTTTAGCGTGGAAGATTATAATGATCTGAGCAGAGAATGATCAAATGATGTATGTGGCCAGAGATGTCGAATGCAAGCCCTTATGCCGTTTGCTCCATGAGTCAAAGATATCCATTTCCTTGCCGGAGGATGACACGAGCTGGTAAAAGTGTCGTGGCTGTGCCGTGAAAGCGGTGGCCGTGACCTTCTATACGCGTACCTCTCTAAAAGTGGTTTGTTGTCTGTGACGCGAATATGGCGTTCTCCCTTGTCAAAGAAAGCGGCGGATAAGGAAGGCCCGCAGCCAGTCGACGAATTGGGTATGTTTCGCTGGCGTGTATTGTATAGTAGGCGGGAACTGAACTGGCCAAAGCATCTGCAAAGTCAGGGGCCATTCACTCACCAGACTTGGATACGTCAAGGTCGGAAATTGGTAGGATAGACGTCGTTACGATGGTTAAGAGTGGGAGTAGTAAACTGCAGAGAGGGAGCAGCGAACGCATAGATGCAGTTCATGGTCAGTTCTACTTTGTCGTAATAGCTCTAGGACTAAGGCTGATCTGAATCACACGGTAAGGAGCGGAAGGGTTACCGTGTTCTCTTGGTTATGGTGTTACCAGGATTGAGAAGGAGTCAAGCGAAGGCTTGTCAGAGGAGCCTCTTAATTTTTGTTGACGTCCCATACTATGACCTCATCAGTAAATGACGTCACATCTCTCTTGGAGTTTTTTTTTCATATACTTGCATTGGTTTCTTTATTCACATAACCAACAAAATGAAATGAATTAAAAACAACAGAACAAACCACTAATCCACGGATCTCGCAAACGAGTCCAAAGACGAGAGATCAGACAGTGTGAAATACGATATATACTTCCACATGGTGTGTCTCGAACGTATGAAATAATGTCATCACATCTCTCGTCCGCTGACTCGCGCGCGATCTAAACTAATTGACAGAACAAGCCCATCCATCCCCACAGCCTGAAAACCACTCAACATCGTTTTTTATTCAACACGGATACAACAAGATCTTGCGAGAGCGATATGATAGCCGCGTCTCCGTTGTATCCACACACACATGCCGCCAAAACCATTAAACCATATTTAAGCGACCATGGCGGAGGCGGTGGCGGACTCGCTGTTGGGATGAGAGGCAAGGGTGAAAAATAGAGTCAAGGTAGACGATTATCGAGCTGGAGAAGTCCGCGCGGTCCCTAGGAGGGATATTATGCCAATCGGACTCTCGTGAACACTCTGACATAATGTCCAATATGTGTGTTTGGAATATTTTGACGGCACTCGTCTCGAAAGAGAATGAGTGCCGGAACCGAGCGAAAAACAAACATGCGATTCTCTGCACATTCACCCCTTACTCGGATGGGGCTTCAGGCATTTACAGGGACGCAAAAAGGATACTATTTCCAGTTGGGCGAGAGTTGACCGGCGGTCTTGTAGTAGCGAGCGAGACGGTGGATACGGGACTCGATGAGAATTAAGCGGAACTTGGAATCGTAGTCCTTACGGTTCCGCTCAAGATGCTTACGGACGGCGACGGCCTTCTTGATGAGTTGATAGAGATCCTCGGGAATCTCGGGGGCGAGGCCTTTGGAACCATCAAGTGAGTGAGCACAATGAGAAAAAAAAAAATTTTTTTTTTCACGTATGACACAATCTACTATCCCGTTCCAACTACTGCTTATAATTTTGATCTTCAATAATTCTAAATCGTTTGCGTATTATCGCTAAACTCAACAACATACCGTTGGACTTCAAGATACGGAGAATCTTGTTACCAGTGACGCTCTTAACCTGAGCAATGCCGTGTGAATCACGCAGAACTACACCAATCTGGGAAGGAGTCATACCCTTCTTGGCGAGCTTGAAGATCTGCTCACAAACCTCCTCAGGGCTGGTCTTGAGCCAGGAAGGGGGAGTACGGCGGTAGGGGAGGGCACTGTTATGTAAAAGTTAGTTATTATGAATTGCGGAATTTGACAGGTATATTTGGCGAAAATGATAGTGACAATAATGACAAAAGGGACGTACCTGCCAGAGATACCCTTGCCAGGAGTGTGCATGCGACCCATGTTGGAGTATTTTTTGTTGTGGAGGGAAAGAAGGAATCCCCAAAAAAGGCGTCCAAAAAGAATTTTTATCAGAAGAAAATTTCTGGTTGGCTGGATTTGAAGACGGCTTTTCATATTATCGATAAAGCGATTTCTTTTATCAGACACTCTATAGATGGATACACTCTGAGGAAGTTGAATCTTTCTGGCTCCTAGTGAGATTCTTGGGAATCCTGCTTCAAAGTGTAAATTAATTTCAATCTATCGTTGCTCATGCAGATAGTCATAGGCAACTGATGAAAACCTTCGACCTCGTTTTTTAAACATTTGACAAACGATATTGTTGCTGCGACAAAGTTAACTGGATTTTACCTAATATGTGGACTTCTTCTCTTCCAAAAAGCCAGAGCGCAATGGCAAGCAGCCAAATACCTCTATCCAGGCTTTCAAGATTATTCCAAGTCACTATCAACTATCTGGAACTCTTCTTGATCAGAAATATAAAGATATCAAGAATCAAGTTGATTAGCAGATACAAAAATTGATAAATAGTTAAATATTTATCAATAGACTATTAAATATGATATATTAAAACCCTTTCTTCTATGATGTTGAATAATTTTAAAAACAATTACATACTAGAGAAAATATAGCCAATGAAATTTCTCAATAATATAACAAATTAACTCAATATCTATAGATTATCTTACTGCGGGCTGGCGCCATTTTCACTATCGCAAGAAATATGTAGACGTCGAGAACAGCGTAAGCAGCGTTAAATTAAAAAACTTGTCGTTTGTGCCCAAGCCACTAAGTTTTTTGATTTGATGTTTAACTCTACAAGAGCTTTCATGCATTTGATTGCGTTCAAATCTACGCTGTCAGCCCGAAGCGTAAGAACTTGAACATGGTTAAATCGGCTCGCACGAAATATCCACTCTGGTATACCGAACTTGCAGCTTCCAAGCGTTAGTTCAATCAATCAAGCCATTTGGTTCAGCATTTTCTATCGCCCGTTTGAGTTCTAATGTATGCCTATGTTGCGGAAGTTTAACAATCAATAATATTTTTGAAATTGATTCGGCATAATCCAACGCAACCCACAAGAATTTTTGGATATCGTTAATGATGTCGCAAGGAAGACTTGTTAATGGTCAGGGTTTCGACATTGCTGTATCTAATTAATTCTCTGGCGATTGTATTCTGCTTGTCAACGATTCTAAATTGACAAACTGAATGCTATTTCTACAATTTGTTTCCTTTTGCTCCGTCTGCGAGTGTCAGGCGCTTGAGATCAGCAACAGCACGACTGGAGAGCATATGCCTAACAGCACCATACTCAAGTTTGCGAGGGCGTCTTTGTGAATTTCACTTGATTGTAATGTTGATGTCCATCAAACAAGGTATTAAAATTCTTTTTGGAGAGACCACAGAAGATGGCAATCGACCTCAAATGTGTGTCTCCTGTCAAAGTATGCATTAGGATCGAAAAGAACGCTTTCAATTTTGCTAGGTCTTTCTTTTCTACGTCTTTCTTTCCTACGTTTGTTAGGTCTTTCTTTTCCCTCTCTTTTGTGAATCGACAGATGGCAAACATTTTTAGTAAGCGGAGAATGGAGGCAGTATGGACATGGAGATGGCAACTCTTGAGAAGAGCACTGGGAGGCTTCGCTCTCGCAGCATCTTGTTCGTCAGGAACAAGTTTTCGCCTTTTGAGCAAGGCCCCCATTTAAATTAGCCACTGTTGCGTCCAATTTTACAACGGATTGTTGAACAATTCTTTTTTGATAATAAACCTTGCTTTTTAAAAATCTTCTCGGCTTTCTCATGTAATCTCAGATTATCAAATAATTCCCCTCACGCCATTATAACACCTAGTCTAGATATTGGATTTTATTCGTTTTTTCGGATTTTGTACCACAATGTGCATAATTCGACACCCACAACTCTCACTATCAGGGTGCAAGTTGAAAAAGTTAGATTGTCACCTCTGGGATCTGTCATTATAAAGATTGTGTTGAAAGGCCAAAATTCGAAAGGCCCAAAATTGACAAATAGATATATTTTCAAAAGGCCAAATATATTCACCCTTTGGAGAGGCCACCGTGACTATAATTTTGGCTGATGTCCTCCGAATGTACATGTACATGTGCATTGGCTTATTTCCTTTATACTCACGAAACCATTTTCTTAATCGGATGTATGATTTGAGTTGTATATAAGCTGGTAATACCCAGGTCATGCCGCCTCACGTGCCGTGGCTGAGCGAATCTTAAATGTGTTGATCAAAATCTCAACCGATCGTTGTCAATCATGTACACAAAAGTTGAGAGTTACCAAGTACTTCAGCGCGACGAAGACGATAAAGCTCGCGTATGGTACGCTGGCGAGCTCATTGAGCTCTCTGTCGGAGGCCCCTATAATATCGGTGACGCCCATGATATCCTGGTCGGTGATATCTGGTAGATAAATTTTGATACTTTCTTCCGAACTGGTATATTACCACATTCCACAGCTGATAGAAGCTCTGTGGATCCTGAAACAAAGGTTCCTTGCCGGTCAGAGCAACATGCGAGGGAACGGTATCTACATGGACATTGAACCCGTGGATATTGAACGTCCCTCATCATTAGTCCATTCTTTTCAATCGCGGGAGCAATGGGCCATCGCCGAAGAGCCACTGCACTGGCTCTCAGAATCGCCTAGGCTCATCCACCACATTCTCCCCGACCCAACCAATGGAGGGATTAAAGATAAGGTACCGGAAACCATACCTCCCAGGGATATCAATCGCACACGTGGCACCGGCCCGGGTCTGACGTTTGCCAAAGAACGATACTCTCGCACTGGCGTCCCTGTCGGGCTGATCCCGTCGGCACACGGTGGCACGTCGATGATGCAGTGGGATCCGGCTCGACGTGACGAAGGTGGTGCCTCCCTATACGGCGCCATGTTTGAACGTTTCAAGGCTGTAGGCGCGAAGGTGGCGGGCGTGCTGTGGATGCAAGGTGAGACGGACGCCTGCGATGGTGAGGAGGCTGCGAACGAGTTTCGGTCCCGGATGCTTGTGCTCGTCGAGGCTATCCGCACAGATTTTGGGAACCCCGCACTTCCCTTCTACTACGTTCAAATCGGACGCCATGCCAATGACAGCGACCCGCGCGGGTGGAACATGGTGCGCGAGGCGCAGCGGACTCTGCCGTCCTTGCTACGGGGCCCCGTGAGGATGGTAACCGCTATCGACGTCGATCTAGACGACCAGATTCACATTGCAACATCGGGGGCCAAGACTATCGGGCAACGGCTCGCGAATGCAGCTGATGGAATGAGCTCGCCAGAGCTGATGTCAGTACAGTATGAGGAGCGGCAGTTTGGCGGAGCACCGCGGTACTACGTCGTGGTCACGTTTAGGAGCGTGCGCGGTGGGCTGCGAGCTTGTGGGAGGCCGTTGGGGTTTAGTTTACGAACGGGTAGCAGGGAACTGGTAATAATACATAAAGTCACATTAAATGAAAGGGAGGCTAGGCTACAGCTGAACGAAGGCAATATGCCAAGGAATGCCGAATTGTGGTACGGATATGGACGAGATCCGATTTGTAACGTGACCGACGGGATGGGTATGGCTGTGCCAGCCTTTGGCCCCTGTATGGTATTTCAACAAGATGTGATAAATGAGAGTAGCTAAATAATCACGCATTTTTAATAAAAAAATATAATTGATACTATTGATACATGTTGTTTTAAGTTAACATGAAATTTTTCCTTTTATTAAAAACAAAATAAAAGTACGGGTAAACTTTCTCATAGATCAAACAATGATAAAAGATATAATTATCTATTTAATATTTGTTATGCTATTTATTCTTAGTAACAACAATAGCAACAAGCTTTTAACATTAAAATTGCCTTGTAAATTTATTTGTAACCAATTAATTATTTGAAACAATTATTGCAACTATACAAAAAAAGTGAGAGAAACAACCACATTTCAAGTCTAGCGAAATTATTTTTCAAGGAGGCGTTTTCGTCAGATGACGGCAATGTAACGTGTATCGTCACCAGCATAACTTTTTCCATTGTTATATGCCACCAATGTCACTTGGTAACGTGATTTCCGTTTACAGTCTCCCCCCGTTATTATTCTGTATTACTCATTATTCTGTATTACTCCATTATTTTGTATTACAAGTACGTGCACCTGTCAAACTAGCGCTTGTCCTGACGAACCTATTCCCTTTTCGATGTGTCCAATCTATAATCTTCTCTAGTCCCGCGTTCAAATCAATTCGTTCTCAAATTCAAATTCTAGGTTGTTTTGGTCAGGAGTATGTTTTTTTTTTTTTTTTTTTTTTTTTTCGATTTGTAAGTCTCTAATTCTAGGCAGAAACAACCATTGCGTACATTCGGTCAAAAAGAATAAACGTGGCGAAGGAGACATAGGACTTACAAAGGGATCTAGGTCAAGGGCCGAGTTTGCGAAAGAAAAAAAAAAAGTTAAATAAAAAAGCAGGGGAAGAGGGACTGTATAAATTACAAGTGCGAAACGAGTGAAGCGAGGACATGTGTAATTAGGGGGGTTTCTTGTTTCTTTCTGAATGATCTCCAGGTATGAGAGGATGTCGGGTATATCTCGGGTATGAAAGTCTTTTTAAGACTCTTTATATATATTGTTTTGAACAAAACAAAACAAAAGGGCGCAGAGGGTGGAAAGAGTTACTTATGGCCGCGCCTCGTCATCTTCCAGTACAAGCTCGTGCTGCCCGTATTAACATAGCAGTCGGCAAGAAGGGTGCCCCTCCATCCGGGTGTGGTGCTAAGGCAGCGAGGAACCATATCCCACAAGTGAGCGAGTGAATAGATTTTGAATTCATTCGAGTGACGGCTACCAACTTTCTGAAGAACCCAAAGCTGCTTGTCGTGGCGAACGGGCACATAACGCTTAGTAAGGTTACGTCCGTCTTCAGAGGGCACTTCCACTTCTTCGTGCACGTCCGGAATCAAATCCTCGTAATCGAAATCGTCTTCCTCGTCCTGGAAAGTCAGGGTCGAGTTAAGGTCGCGTTTGGTCTTCGTATTGTCAACCTCACATTGCCACATCTAAAGGGTGGGAGATCGATCGAAAGCAAGGAATTAGTGTTTGTCTAAGGTGGATCTCAGAACAAGCAGGCATATAACGCAAAAAAAAAAACCTACCACTGCTGCATCGTCGCAACCGCCATCAGAGCCATTGGTAATCCAGCGCGTGGAGGCGCATTTCTCGTGTCCGACATCGTTCACCATGCGGATGGATACATAGTTACTCTTGGGATGGGTGCGGAGGGTCCAAGTGGTCCACTGGTTGTACGTGTTGATTTGGGTGTGTCTCTTTGCGGGCGAGATAATGTTACCCGTGGAGACGAAGGACAGGAATGAACCGGACTTTACGTTCTGCAAAGTGTACAGCCCATCCTTGATTTTCGCAGACGCCTTGATGATAGCGTCTCCATCCTTCGCACCATTGGGATTAACGCCTCCTTTGCACGTGTTGGGAGCGCTAGACTGACCCTGAACGGATACGCTGCAGAGAGCGATCAGAGCAACAGAAACGAGAGTTTTGAATAGCATGTTTACGACGGAAAGAAGATGGAGGAGGGCGAGGGGTGAAGGGCGAGGGGCGAGGGGCGGAGGGAAGGGGGCAAGGGGCAAGGGGCGAGGGGCGAAGAGCGAGGAGCGAGGGGACGGGAGAAAAGGGAAAGGGGGATAGGTATGGAACCGGTCAAAAGTGATGGGACCTGGGAAGGTTCTGAGTCAGCGACTCCGCTTGCAAGAAAAGAGTGGAAGGAGTTGATACTTTTTTTTTTTTTTTTCGGTTTTATAGGAGAGACGTTTTCAGAGAAACTTCCAACTCCTCCACCAGGCAAATGAACAGAAGGGGAATGTGGTGTAACGCCTGCGGCCAGATGTTAAATTGGTGCCCAGAATATTTGCCAATATCCCGCGGCCGTGCAACCTTCCGTACTTCCGTCCCGCCGTGAGCCACACGTGCAGCTACACTGTGCGGGCGCAACACTATCCTACTTCCTGCAAACGCAAATCCTCATTTTTTTGTTTCCTCCGAATCCTCTTGGTATGAAGTAGAATGCCCTTGACATGCTGAAAGAACCGTGCACAGGTTGGCTAAATTGCCACGCTTTCTTGAAGCGCCTTGCAGCTCCACAAATCGCCCAATCCTTTCACAACATTTAATACCACATACACATAACGTCTCACAGGATTCTTTGGTTTCCGTTCCTTCGACTGAGAAGCATTTTACCAAGTCACCAAATCGGCCAAATAAATACAAGGAATAAATACACTAATTCATTAATTCTTTGATCCTCGGGCCAAGGTTGTTTCGACAACCTGGTGCACCCCTAGTCGGAATCGGGAAATCAATCCTGGAATCTCACAGCAAGATACTGAGGTCTACCCGTTTATTTAGCTTCGAATTTTTCTTCTGCCAAAGTGTTGGGTAAGGCACTCTGTTACACGGTCAATCGCAATTATTCTTTGCGACAAATGAGGTGGGCAAAATCGTGATATGTGGCAGATAGGGAAAGGTAGATAGGAGACGGACTTGCGGGTTATTGCCACCAGAGGATCTTGTACCCTCCGAATACGTTTACGATGAACTAATAGGTGCCAGCCACATGGGTACAAATGCACTAATGTGAGAGCAACATTCGGGCTTAATCAGTCATTGCGGTACCTGGGAAGGATCAAACTTTCCTTTCACTTTGGCTATATACTACGCAGGGATACTACACGCGCATCCAACCTAATAGATGTTACCTAAATACCAAAGTCAACCATCTTGATTTTCCGCAAATGTACAAGACCCGATCCCGGTCTTCAACATTGAGCGCCGCCTTTTAGTATTAAACACATATATATGGACAATAACAGGACCCCGAAAAAAAAAAAAAAAAAAAAGAATTCATGTATTAGTGCAAATAATGGTGTGCTTTCCAATGAGCAAAATTTCTCGTCTGGAGTTCGGAAAGATAATGTCATCTTACTCTTTGAGCATTTGCATCCCTATCCCGAGATTGGATGTATTCTTGATTCCATATGAACTACTTTAAATACTGTGGGTTGCTTTAAGTACCAACCCAAGAGCAATTAAATTAAGAACTTAATGTACCTCTTTGCAGGCGCATTGCCCAACAAGGAGTGATATTACATAGTTAAGTTTTTTTTTGTATAAAAGAAAAAGGTTCAACTTTCCGCCTTTACATCATGATCACGTGCCGTTGGTTATGATATAATACGAAGCTTGCGTCACCTCTATTTAAACAAACTCGGTATAAATCCTACCTCTCCTTTTTTTTTTTTTTTTTTTTTAACACCCCTTCACTCCTATCTTTCAACGACTCCATGTTTCTTGATCTATGCCATATGTTAATAACCCCAATTGTCGTAAAAGTGTAACAATTCTCACATTAATTAAATGCCTGTCGGTACGACCAGCTTCTCCACGCAGTTAATCAGAATATTTCAAAGAGAAGCGTGAACGAGTATTCTTCCACAGCGTTGTACAAACTTTAGTCCTATACATAAGAATTTCCGATATCCTTTTATAACCCATTTCCGTTCCGAGGCTTTCCATAACGTAATCCGAGCCAGTTAAGGAAGCCGTTGAAGTCATGATCAAGAGACCATTTACGTCCTGTCGTTACACCTAATCCTAATATCGCAATTGCACGTTTTCTATTCATCGAAATAATAAATGTCAAAATTTCGGGCTGGTGTCGCACGCTTCTTGACAAATAAAGGCTATGATGTTTATGGCACCTCTAGAGATATAGAGATTGAGCCATATTGCCATATTGTTCATGAATTGTCTATAAACCACATCAGTCTAGCCTTGACATCTTCTGTGTTGAAATCACATAGATTAGATCGGACTGTAGGCTTAAGGATTGGTTTCATAATGAAATAAATAAAATTGCAAGCCTTGGCACAACCCCAACGAAAGATACTACTTACCGCAATGAATTTAAGGCGTCCTTGTTTTGCTAGGTTGGGGGGAAAGTAAAAATAGATATATTACTATTTAACATATACATTATCTATAAAAGATATTTAATTAATCGATTATATAGATCTGACATTAATAATGAATTTTTTATTTTCAAATTTCATATTATGGTCTGTTCCACTTAACCTGATATATTATTTTTAAACGACGACGATGCACAAAAACGACGACACACTAGACACCGACGATCAAAACGACGACACACTAAACGGTAACAACACACAAACTTTGAACACGCGACACTCACTAAAGATATGCTTGACATGAATGTAGAGAAATATTCCAGTTCTATAAAAAAAATAAATTATGAACTGAAAAAAAATAATAATATAATAGTTAAGATAATGAATGATAATGATATTGTGAATATAATAACAAATAAAATAAAAATAAAAATAAAAAACCCTTCAAAATATGAACTTTAGAGTATCAAGTCATATGGAACGAACCATAATAAGTATATAATTGGTTTAAAATATATTGTGGCGCGGGTACCCTTTAACTGCGCGTCGGTTGAGAACTCTTAGACCGATGAAACCGTTATCTTCGTTTGCGTGTCCTTACTGGCAGCTACGTGCTACACTTATTCAGGCTTTACTGCGACTTATTGAGATATTTCAAAGACTCTGAAAGAACTGTTGTTTTTGATGCAGAAAGTAGGGGTATTTATACTAAAAACTAAGAGACACAGTTGGCTTCGCTACGGATATGATTTGATCGTTGCGAATGTCGTTATGTCAATAAAAATGAGGTTGTGTTAAAAAATGTCATCACGTCGATAAAAATGAAGTTGAGCTTAAATACATGGAAACGGCTAAGTATGGAAGATAACAATAACTCCAAATCGGGCGTAGAGCACAGAAATTCACAATATTATTGAAAAATATATCTATAGAAGTACTTAAATGCTATAACTATAACGAGGTGAGACCTGTGCCTTCGGCGCGAGTATGATTTGAGAGCTATTTGCTGAGAATTTTATTAGGCCTCGTTTGGTTGCACTGTCGAAATCAGAATTTTGCCTCCTAAATTACAATTATTACGTCGCGTTTGGTAAACAAATCATGGGTCAAAATTCCAATTTCAAAATTCTACTCTAAGTAGAATTTGAAAACTCAATTTCCATGACAACTCTGAATCTTTTACCCTTCACCCCCCTTCCCCCTCCTACCCTGTCTCGAATGTCTAATATATAATAAGAAACCCCATCATCAGCCCAACACATCAAGTGCCAGTGATGAGGAAGCCAGGGCACTCTGGAATGACTCAAAGGATGGCTTCATTATCTGAATTTGGACAGACATGAATTGCGTGTTTGTGTTCCAATTTTCGAAATTACGATTTACAGTGGGAGGTGATTTACAGTCGTCACTGGTGGGGATGCGAAACAACAACCAACTTTGATGCGAAGCATTGAAAAATCGCGATTACAGTCATTGGTAGGCCCACCAGTGACTGTAAATCGCGCTGATTTGTTGTAGGGCACCCACCCTTTTTAGGAAATGGATGCAAAACAACAAATCAGTGCACATTTTTCACTAACTTTGAGAAAGTATTTTTGAGAGAATGAATAAAATTCTCTGTAACTTTGTAGTCAGATAGGATCTCTGTAGTTTGACATATTTGAATTGTAAAGTATATTTGAATTGTAAAGTATATTTGAGTTTAAAAAGTAGACACCCTTTGAAAATAGATAAACTGGCCTAAGCTTTCTATAATAAAACTGGTATTAGTGTGTACAAGCACTTCAGAAGATTCTAATGGTTTCAAGGTTAAAAATCTTATTTAAAGGGGCCAAAATCGAAATCACAGAAAATTTTTACTAATGTTTTAAAAACTATTTATTTTTTATATAAAGATACGTAGATAGATAATAATAATATAAAGAGAGTGATTTTTTTTTTTTTTTTTTTTTTTTTTTTTTTTTTTTTTTTTTTTTTTTTTTTTTTTTTTTTTTTTTTTTTTTTTTTTATAGAAAACTTTTCCACTAATAGTGTTATTATTGAATTAATAATAAGCTAAACTTTGTAACAAATTATTGAGCCTTATAATATAAAATAAAATAAAAACTTAGAACTATATCTTCCTATGTCACTTTGAACAATATATTTTTATTTAGTATAGTATGTTTAACACTTGTGTATTAGCAATTGCTTCGCGAACTTGCCTTCTGTCACAAAAGTTGAATGTCATATCTAAAATGGCGCTATTAGAGCTTGCGCTGCGTATAGTTCTTTTCCTTTGCTTATTGGCTGAGTATGCGATATTTCTTCTGTATAAATAACCCCTGTATAGCAATTAATAAACCTCACTGTTTGAATGTTTGCCCGTCCAAGAAGAACCAGCGTTAGTAAGACGTAATCCCGAATAGCAGTAACGAACCGCTGAGCAGTACGGGAATGGCTGTCTGAGGAGCGCGGCTCTAGCTTTGATCGTACCACGAGATATCGAGGTTATTGACCTGTTGATATATTAAATATTACTTTTAGGGAATTGTTAAATCGGTTGTATGAATCAATTTCCGGCCCATTTGATGCCAGATGGATACGTTAATGGTTCTCTATTCGCTGCTGACGCATAAGTGGTTTTACAAAAAATTTCGACTCAGAATAGTTTTGTTGATATCTCAACGAACATTCAACGTAGGCCAGTTCGAACCGCATGATCTATAGTATTCTAGTTCATGTTATTTCAAAGATTTCTATGCAGCCATTCTTGAACGTGACCTCAGACACACCGGCGACGTGGGTCCTTGGTGCCTTTGGCCATGCGGTAAAGGTAGGATACGAGGTAGTAAAAAAAAAAAAAAATTTAAAAAAAATAAATTAATTAAAGTACCTCTACTCGACCATGTCAACCGAACGGCGTTCCTTAATGTTGTTCAGTCCCCCAACTTGTTCTCTGAAATTCGACTTTCTGCGCCAAATCCCACGCTAATATTTAAATAAAGAAAGAGTAAATTTTATCTCCGTTCCTCCACTCTATGCATTTCGCGCTCTGGTTCTTGCTGTCCATCATGTTGAATTAATTGCGCGCTTGCGGAATCGGCCGGTTCCACGTATTCGTACACCCTGCACTACCAGCCCTATTGCCTTATTCTCAGCTTAATTTATCTTTCGTTTGCTATTATTCTTATTGCCGTCACTCTCATTACTGTTGCTCTTATTACTGTTGCTCTTATTGTTATTATTATTCTCGTTGCTATATCACTCCCATTGATACCACTCTCATCATTTGTCTTTCTTTTAACTGTACTCTTGCTTTGGTCTCATTGCGGTCAGTGCTACTCTCATTACTATTGCTCGATCGTGACTTGGACCTAATGACGCAATTAATTAATCTATCTGAATAAAAAGGTGTCTCTCATTATGATGTCAAATAAATACATTCACGTACCTGTCTGACCTGTCTAAGAGCTCACGTCCCTAATTTCAACCAAGCCCGTACAGAAATTATATTCCATGGAATCCAAAGACTACCAAATCTTCGAGACCACAATCGTCTTGCCAAACATTACGCGGGAGCAATATTATTCCAGTGTCGAATGGCAGGAGGCATTTGATTTTATTCTCAAGAGAGATGACAGCACATGGCGACTGGAGTACAAGCTTGACTCATTATATTGGCACAACGTAGGTAAACTGCATAATTTCTGCGTTGTTTTCCCTAAAATATATTTACTCATCACAACAATACTACTAGGCGGATAACTACGAATGTTATGATGGTTGTGATTGTGGTTGTGGTTACGTTCATAGTAGCCTTGATCAATCTTCTTCTTTCCAAGGCCAAGTTTCGTTACGAGCTACTTCCCTAAACCCGGATGGGGCGGAAAAGAATGCTTTATTTCGATTCTTCATCAGCCAAGGAGGAACGCTAATGAAAACCGGAGGTATTCACTTGGGTATCAACGAGTTAAAAGGCAGGTGCCACTTGCAAAACGTTAATCTCTTATTTTTTATTTATTTATTTTTTTCCCCGAGAGTTTATTAAAATCTTTTCTCTTCTCACAGCTACCACTTCAACAATATCGACCACGATTGCTTTACAATCCAATGAACCTCCGACATACTCAAAACTCGTTATTGGAGTCATATACGATAACTCTCAAGTAAACTATAAGCCTCTGCGATCTCACGTCAGCGAAGCCTTTGTGGACCTCCTCACGTGTACCAATCGTAGCATAGGCGACGCCCAATTCGAAGTGGAGGGCACCATCATCGGCACCCAGAAGGCTAGGTTGGCCGAGAAATCTGACTACTTCAAGACCATGTTCTCACAGGAAACTCAGAATGCTACAACGACCCCGATCATTATACCGGACGTGATGTATGAGAATTTCGCAAAGATCCTCGCCTACCTCTATTCGGATCAAATTGAAGTACCAGAGTTCGATTCGGCGAAGTTTAGAGATTTGTATGCTGCTAGTGTCAGATATACGGTTTGTAGAAGATTTTGCTTTTTTTTTTTTTTTTTTTTTTTTTTTTTTTTTTTTTTTTTTTACTCCTTCTGAACTTTATAATTCCGTCCGCTAGCTCACAGAATTGACAGCCATCTTAGACCAAGATATAGAGCAAAAAATTACCATCCACAACGTCGGTTCCTTTCTGTTCGAGTTCGCTTTCCGATACGAGAAACACCGCCAGACGCTCATCTCATTCATTGCGAGCAAGTTATCACAAGTTAGGCAGACAGATGCGTTTAAGAAAGTTCTGGAGAGAAAGAGCGAGTTGGAGGAGTATGGGGAGCTGATGACGGAAATATTGATGTTTGTAACGACAAAGTATTAGTTACATTATTGTGATATCTACATAGCATCTCTTTTCTAGTCAAGTGCATTGATTGCTTTGTTCGAGTTGTCTGCATTGTTTGTATTACTTTTTCGATGTATAAGTTTTTTCTTTCTTTCTCTTTTCCCTTCTTGTCTTTTACAAAGTTACCTAAGTATCCGTAAAATCAGCTATTCGCGAAAAATATGATATAAATTTTAGAAGCAGAATATATCTATATTCTTCAAATTACATGAGGTTTATAGGAGAAATAAGATCATCTGACAGGGACAATGCTAAAATGTAAGAATTCTCGCATCTACTCCCGCGAAGCCAATTGCTCTACCATATCCGTCCACAAGAGATCCTAGCTAAAGGCTTCACAATCTCCACAAAACCGTCCGCGAGTACTCGTTAGAACCATTTATTTCAACAGTTTATAGTGATCTTCGAAAGAATAATAGATAGGCTTGGAAGTCGAATATACTCTGATGTAAGCTAGAAGGACAGAGTTAAAAAAATAGCGAGAGATTGTTTCTCCAGAGTGTTGGAAGTGCTCTTGTGTGTTACGATTTGAGGCATTCTGCCCAGTAATGTATAGAAATATAAGAACTTGCTGTCCTGAACAGCATTTCGTTGGAGTTAGAAGTTTCTTTGTTAAGAGGACCGAGAACAGCACTCAACAATACGGTGAGCATTGCCATTCAATTATCTCTTTAGTCCAGGCGTCTCCTGAGGAGTATTTGGTGGCTGAAAATTCTAATTTTGCAAATTTGGTTAATCAAACCAGCCCTACGGGTCAACCAATAACATACATAATCATCGCGAATTGTCAAAGTGTAATCTGTATTTTATCTACAGGTGTTCGTGCTGTATCATGCATACATATTCCCTATATAACCTTGACTTGATTTAGTGCAAACCGAGCGGTAATATCATACAATCTTTTGGCATCCTTCAGGTAGTCCCATCTTTTGTGTTGAGGGATATCAGGCAATAGCCCGTTCTTTTCCTTTTTGGGTGTCTTGCGTGATTTCTTCCCAAACAGATACTTTTCCACCTTTGGCATCGATGGCTTGAGTATGAGTAAATAATTCGGATAATGTCGCGCTGGAATTATATCCTGTGTTTGCCGGGTGATTTGTGGTGCTGTGTTTGACTCTTTTTGTAGCTCGAGGCTCCGTGTTTCGTGTTTTGTGCTGAATGTTTCTTTATTTTTTCAAGGTGAAATTCGGCATTTTCTTGGCACTGGGGGTGGCTTTCTTTCATCCGAATTCGTTCTTGTATTTCGGAGGGAGTTTGTTCTTCATCTGGGAAGAATTTTCGTGGCTAACTGGCGGCGGTGGGTGCATAACATTCCGTGTATAAGAATAGTGGGTGGGAAATCGGATCGATCGAGTAGGAAGTCCATTTTTAGAAATTTCGCACATCCATATGAACTGTCTGCCCGGGGTCCAACAGAAAGAAGCTCCTCAAATGGTAAGATTGGAGACAAAGCCCGAATTTACAAGAATAATGTTTAATTAATTATAATTAATATACCATACTCTAAATAAAGCCCCCATCGGAGCTACACAGATATCTAGCAAGCTTGCTTGATGAATAATTGGTAAGACGACGATAGGTAATTGATAAGCTTGCTTGACAATGGATAATTGGCAAGCTTACTCGACGACAGTAATTTGGTAAGCTGGCTCGACGACAACGACAGGTAATTAATAAGCTAGAAGCTGGCTAAAAGATGGGCTTAACAACGGACGTGAATATGAATATTGGCATCAAGAATGTTATAATGTTTTAGCCATCTCAGCACACGATTCTGGATATTGGCATCTCAGTTTCTAATGTTGATATTCAAACTTGTATGCAATATCTAAACTTGCGTGTAGATGTCATATCTAAACTTGATACTGAGATGTCAATATTCAAATTATTATACCTAATATGATACTAAGAAATTATTTTCTATGCTTATGTAATATCGAATTTTTTAAAATAAATATACAAAAGGTTATTTAGTTCCAATTTGAAATTCATTTTGAGAATTTATTTTGAGACTAACAGTGGGGTAAGCACAAACTCTTGGAAATTTAATCAAGGGTTTGATTGTTAGTATACAATCAAAATTGACGATGGTGAGATGACAAAAGCAATTGATGATAGATATGGGGCGAACAAAGCATATGGGCGAATGGGAAAATGTAATGAACATGTCAGAAAAGAATATCTGACTGATTTCTAACGACGTCAAATGAATCGCATTATTCGGGCTTTTCCAGTATATTTTCTTTCGGGAATTTTTATGCCACCTTTCTCTGCCTTATGATTCACAAACTATGGATTTTTGAAATTGCTCAAACTTTGAATGAAATTGAAATTCCATTCAAAGAACACGGTCATAAAGATATAGAATTTTTAAAAATCAAGAGTTGCTCAATCTTCTAAATATCTTATTATTGCATTACAAATTATCATTAAACCCACCTACTGGAGGTTGAGATGTCAACGTAACTAGATTGGAGACGAATTCACTGTGGTTTCAATCCGATCTCCACCACTTTCAAGAATTTTTAGATAAGTGACTTAAAGTAACTCACTGATGAAACATGAGAATAGCACTCAAGCGACCGTGAGTTATACACCGCTGTTATACATCGCTGTTATACATCGCTTAGTTGTGCGGCTCGGTTATATCCTCAAGACGAGCAGTAAGGGTGTTGCCATAGAAAAGCCATCGTTCATCGACCGACATCACATAATGCCTAGGTATCGTTTTAAGTATAAATTTCGGAGGGGTACTAAAAGAAATCGGTGGGTTACCGAGATCGCGTTGTACAGCTTATCAGAGGCCATAGTGAATTAAAGATGACTCTGTGTAAGTAGAGTTTATTGCCATTGGTTCCAATAAACTAAGAATCTAAAAAAGATACTTTCCATCTTGACATAATAATGTCACAATTGGGATCAGCCCTCTAGATGTACAGAAATGATCGAGCCTCCCCTCCCTCATCTCAGAGATTGTGGCTCAAAGTTACCAAATTAACTCAATAAAGCATTGACTGTTCGGAGACCAAGCGAGCCTCAATCTTAATATCATTGGACTTACAAGGAAATTGTCACGTGTAGTGGCTTAACTTCTGTAACCACTATTGTTATAGCTTCCAAATTAGGCAACTCGGGGCGATTTGAACTCAAAAAGGAACTCCGGTGCGCTTTGCCAGCCGAGAATTGACAATCAAGAATTAATGGTGCACTTTTAATATTTGGATTGGTAATCTGTAAACATATATAAACCGCGAGATGGCTACCTCCTTACTTCATTATCAATTCTTGCATTCACTGACTACACAACACAACACACGTCCAAAAATCATCAATACAATACATATAAAATGAAGTTCGCTATTATCACCCTCACTCTCGCCATGGTTGGCGGCGTCCTTGCTGCTGGGGACCCGACATTGCTTCCCAATACGACCTATGAGCTATTGCAAGGTACAATAATCACCAATCTTCAAAGTCATATCTATAAATTAATTGATACTCACCAAATCGCAATTCTATCAAACATAAATTACGGCAGGTTGGGAGAAAGGCAGGAAATTCTGGTTTTACACTTTTAATGTCACTCAGTTGCCCGATAGCGTCACGACGCCCCCGGCAGTTGCTCCTACTGTTCCCATCTATAAGTTTGTTCGTGAGGCCAGCGATGATTATCACAACACTACACAGGTAACTATAAATTCTGATGAGTTTTCTGGAATGACTTCATCCTTAACGTAAAATTGTTGTATTCCTCTAATGCAGGCATCGGTGATTGATTTCATTCCTGGCGATGTCGGTTACTCAGATCTGTGGCAGGTCGTGAAGGTCGTCGTTCCAGCAAACCTACCTGTCGTCACGAGCTATGATAGTTTGGCCATGTTGGTCGCCAACAAAACTGTGACTCTGGTCGAGACCCAAACATATGTTAATTGTCCTGTTGGTAAGTGGTTCCGGTTCGATAATTCTATTAAAATTCTATCTCATCTAGAGTCTTCTGACGAGCGTCTTGATGTTGGGTTTTTTTTTTAGTTGGAGCCAATTCCACCCTTGGCAATCCTGACGATGCAGTTTTTACTGGCGGATATTACAAGGGTATGTAATATTTTTGTATATCTCATGACATATTCCTTTTGGGTTCATACTGTTGAAGTCAAACCAACTCCTCCCTCTCTTTTTTATTGTTATCATAGGTTTTAATGCCTCATGGTAGGTCTACCCTCTTGCTGAGAACTATGTGCACAGACTTTATGATTTGGCTCTAATAATCAATTACTTCACCAATTCCAGGTTTGACTTTGGCCCCAATCCCAACGGAAATATGACCGCCCCGCTTTATCACGTTCTCACTCCTACCGTCGTTCCAATCACCGACTCGGTCCCTGGCGACTCAGACTATACTGCTTTCTGGAACATTTTTATCTATAATGCGAGCACGAGGTAACTTTTTTTTTTTTTTTTTTTTTTTTTTTTGCATATCTCAATCATGTTTATACCATATTCACGACATCTAACTTTATCTTGTTTACAGCACCACAAATTTCACGTCTGTGAGTCAGATCCCTAACCCCACGTACGCAAAAGTCATTGCCAACTGCCCTATTGTCAAGATAGACGCTGCTGTTGCAACTACCACGCCAACGCCAACGCCAACCAGCTCGAGTGCCGCTGCTCTGCTCCCTTCCGGCCTGCTAACCATCACGGTCATGATGATCTTGGGCATGACTCTCAATTTCTAGAGATGCACTCTGTTTATTTAGTACTATTTTTGTTGGCAATGTTCGCTGGAGGGTTATGTTAGCATTCCTAGAATTAAGATATTTGCCTGTATGTTAGTTGATAAACAAGTTATTTTCTCAATATACTACGTGGAGTGACGCCACATTTACTCATTGACCTTTTATCCAAAATAAAAAAGTAAAAAAAAAAAAAAAAAAAAAAAAAAAAAAAAAAAAAAAAATAGCCCGCTCTTTAATCAAAGTATTTTTTTTTGTCCTGGTAGGTGATATTACTATACTTGTTCATTTGTTTGCGTTCCATTTAAAATTAAATCCTTGGAACCTGTTCCTGGCCGAAAGCGACTAGTGCTAAGCAGTGATCCACATCTTGCATATTGATTTCAAAAGATTGAATACGAATTCATTGGTTTCCAGCAATACCTCTCGTCCCCGATTAGGGATACTAACTAATATGAAAAACCAAAGACATGATGTCTTTAAAAATAAAAAATAAAAATAAAGCGATATTAAAAATGCTCCAAAAACCGTCACAAAGAAAACTACAATAATACCGGGGTGAAAATGGTTCCGGTTTAGGCCGCGGATAATATAGCTGAATCGTGAGAGAAAAAAAAGGGGGAAAAGAAGAAAGAAAAAGGTGCATCAGGATCACTTTTTTTTTTTTTCTTTTATATCCAAAATAGAGCCGATATACTATTAACGAATGAGCTGTTGTAAAATCCCCGAGGCGCGACCAAACGCCAAACGTACGCGGCCGCCATTCCCACCCCGCAATGATCTATTCATCTACCTGTTTGCGTACACTTTGCGCTTCATCCTTACCGCGCTCCACCAAACACACCTGGCTGGCTCGAAGCACGTGTTCCTCTGCACAATGATAGAAAACCCTTCCGTGATATGAATACGCGGTCCCGCGGTATGCATCACCATGCGTGGGAAGGGCACGAATCTTGGGAAAACCCAGGCCCGGTTGGCGGGACCCCATGTTCGGTGGCGCATTGTCGCCTGTCATCTCGGTATAAATCAACCATTTTCAGAAAGTTTGTTTATTTAGTAAATGGGTCATGCAATGAAAAAAAAAAAAAAAAAGATTAAAAAAAAAAAAAAAAAAAAAAAAAAAAAAAAAAAAAAAATCAAGACGCACAACTCCATAATCAATACTCACCCTGTGGCTTCCAACCCCTTCTTTTTACGGCAAAAGCTGCAGGTGACCCAAAACGACGTAAGTCATGTTGAAAATAGGACCATTGCTCACAATGCTGTAAGAAAAACAGTAAATAACCTGCCTGCAATTACAAATATCTCTGGAAAAAAAAAAAAAAAAAAGTATAACCGACCGACAGATAAGTTAATAGCTGCATCTTCGCAACACCAACTACATACCATACAAAAAGGTGTCAATTTATGTTATAACTATAAATCAACCTCCTTACCTGCACACGGGACACTTCCAATGGTACTCGACCCCAGAAACATGTTCCTCTTTGGCCTTTTTACCTTTTCCGGGCGTTCCGATCTCCTTGGGCGGCGAAATGTTTCGAATGGTCTCCGCGTTCTCACCATACCGGTTCAGCAGACACCGGTAGCAGAACATGACTTTGCATCGCTCGCCCATGGAATTGACTGCCGTGCAACGAAGCTTGGGCTCAAGTGTTTTCTGGCGGTCTTGGTGGCAGGCAGTACCATTCGTACTATCATAAATCTAGAGAAAGGTATAAGTTTATTAGTGATGTGAGAGAAGGTGCGCCGGGTTAAGATTGACAATGGAGGAGTGGTCAGCAGAGCACAAGGTCATTTGCTAAAGTGATTAGAAAGAATATCAGAATCTCACCTTGCCGTTAATGACCCGCAACCCAGGGTTATTGTTACGCTTCTTCTTACTTTCTTCACACATTGTTTCGACCCCGCCTTCTGCAGGAGGTGCCACGGGAATCGCGGTTGCGACCTTGACTTTCGGGTCCTTCTTGGACTTTTTAACAGTCTTTCCGGCGTCATTCTCGTCGTCGCAATTTGTCACCTTCCTTTTGGCGCTGGGATGAGTATCGCTCTCAGGAGCGTTTTCTTTTTTGGCTTCCTTGTTCCTGCCCCTGGGACCGTTGGATGAAGAGTCCTTGGTACTGCTGGTGCCGTGTTTGGAAGGGCGCACGATGGTAGGATTGTCGTTGCTCTTGATGTTTATTTGCGAGCCAAACTTTGAAGGGGTCAGCACCATGAAAGAGAGTCTAAGAAAAATTATCGAAAGGAGTTATCAATAAACAAGGGCGATACGTTATCAATAAACAAGGGCTGACAAGAAAACTAGACTTGGAGGACAAGCTTCTTATCCACAAATATAGTATATGAAATCAATAGTAAAGGCTACCTCGTTTGAGTCAGAGCATTCTCGTTAGACTTTTTCTGGGCTGGGGATACGGGTACATCAATATAAAATTCTCGACGAGGTATCTTTGGAGCAGACTTTGGGGTAAACATGGTTTGCCTTTTTGTTTTTCGGTGAGAAAAAAGAAACTAGGAAACGCGACAATACGCGTTTTGCCTTATTTTGGAGGAAATCACAGATGACGTCATTATAAATTGGAATTCCACGTGTCCACGTGATCCATAAGTCGAGATTTCGGGTGCAGTATAAGATTAATCTGCAGACCATGAGTGTCAGCATCTAATATCAGTGCTATGGCTCTAATCGACCACGTCAACCAAACGCAATGAACCCATCACCGTCGTCATCAAGATCTACCTTGTTTCGTATCATTCCTATCTTGCGGATGCGAGGACCGTTTAAAGTCAAACAAATGATTATATACGCCTTGTAACTCTTGAGGGATACCCCCAATTTGATCTCCTTTGAAAACTTGATTTTCTGTGCCAAATCCTACGCCGGCATATTTAACAAAGAAAGAGCAAATTTTATGTCCATTCCTTCACTCTATGCATTGCGCGCTTGCGAAATCGACCGGTTGCTGATTGCTTCCGGAAAGATGAGTTCATAGCACAGCTCTGCAGATCGGAGATTTGCAAGAAAGATGTCTCTCATTATGATGTCAAATACCTAGGTCATACATTTAAATACATTCACGTACCTCCCTAATTTCAAACAATCTTTACCAAGCCCGTACAGAAATTATATTCCATGGAATCCAAAGACTACCAAATCATCGAGACCACAATCGTCTTGCCAAACATTACGTGGGAGCAATATTATTCCAGTGTCGAATGGAAGGAGGCATTTGATTTTTTTCTCAGGGAATATAACTGCACGTGGAGACTGGAGTACAAGCTTGACTCATTATATTGGCACAACGTAGGTAAACTGCATAATTCCTGCATTGTTTTTCCCTGAAGTATATTTACTCATCACCACAACAATACTACTAGGCAATTCAACGCAATAACTATAGTTATGGTTATATCGATCAACCTTCTTTCCAAGGCCAAGTTTCGTTACGAGTTGCTCCCCTAAACCCGGATTGGACAGAAAATAATGTTTTATTTCGGTTCTTCATCGGCCAAGGAGGAATGCTAATGAAAAGCGGAGATATTCACTTGAGTATCAACGAGTTAGAAGGCAGGTGCCACTTTTGAAACGTTAATCTCTTAATTTTTTCCCCGAGAGTTTATTTAAAATGCCTTTTCTCTTCTCATAGCCACCACTCCAACAACATCGACTGTGATTAATATACAATCCAATGAACCTGCGACATACTCAAAACTCGTTATTGGAGTCATATACGATAACTCTCTAGTAAACTATAAGCCACGCAACCCTCTGCGATCTCACGTCAGCGAAGCCTTTGTGGACCTCCTCAGGTGTACCAATTATAGCATGGGTGACGCCCAATTCAAAGTGGAAGACACCATCATCGGCACCCAGAAGGCCAGGTTGGCCGAGAAATCCGACTACTTCAAGACCATGATCTCACAGAAAAGTCAGAATGCTACAACGACCCCGATCGTTATACCGGACGTGATGTATGAGAATTTCGCAAAGATCCTCGCCTACCTCTATTCGGATCAAATTGAAGTACCAGAGTTCGATTCGGCGAAGTTTAGAGATTTGTATGCTGCTAGTGTCAAATACATGGTTTGTAGAAGATTTCACCCCCTTTTTTTTCTGTTTTTTTTTTTTTTTTTTTTTTTTTTTTTTTTTTTTTTTTTTACTACTCCTTCTGAACTTATAATTTTCGTCTGCCAGCTCACAGACTTGACAGCCATCTTAGACCAAGATATAGAGCGAAAAATTACCATCCACAATGTCAGTTCCTTTCTGTTTGAGTTCGCTTTCCAATACGAGAAGCATCGCCAGACGCTCGTCTCATTCATTGCGAGCAAGTTATCACAAGTTAGGCAGACAGATGAGTTTAAGAAAGTTCTGGAGAGAAAGAGCGAGTTGGAGGAGTATGGAGAGCTGATGACGGAAATATTGATGTTTGTAACGGCGGAGTAATTAGCTCCATTATTGTGGTGTCTACATAGCATCTCGAGTGCATTGATTGCTTTGTTCGAGTTGTCTGCATTGTTTGTATTACTTTTCGACTGGACGAATGTATGATTTTTTTTTGATTTTTTTTTTCCCCCCCTTTTACAAAGTTACGTAAAATTAGCTATTCGCGATAAATAGGATAAATCTATTCGCGATAAATATGATATAAATTTTTAGCAACAGAATATCTAATTAATTATTGTTCAAATGATATATGAGGTTTATAAGACAACGCTAACATGTGAGAATTTTCGCATGGCGAGTCGTCTGCATCTCGCGAAGCCAATCGCTCTACCACGAGAAATCCTAACAGAGCTTATTAAAACTAGTCAAGCTACCAAAGCCAGCCCATACGCCCGACCCAACTCTCCCCATTGAAAAAGGGGTCGTTAATACAAAGCTAGTAAATAGAGTAAATTTTATTTTTATACTTTCTGCTAGTAATTTTTCTAACGAGAATAATCGAAGGAGGACCGGTGGAAGAAGATCTTATTATGCAATCAAACAACAGGGAAACAAAGCACCGTTAGTTCATAAGTTGTGACATGCCCAGGACTCTACTTTGATTGTTCAGAACTTTTTGCGATCAATTCAAGACAACTTACCTTGCGAGCTCACGGAGTGTGATAAATTGGCTGACGTCAGCAGTCTCCCTTTTACTTTTCGCATTTGTTTACCTTTCATAAGCAGCTCTTTTCCTCTCTCCTAAAACCCTCCACGTCAGCCCAAATTAAAGAATGCAAGCCATCCGCAAATGGGGCTCCTCATGGTCCAGACGTGCAGAGGAGCGGCACCAAGCAAGAAGAAGTGCAACGCCTTACTCTCGCCCTCCGCCCAGGCCTCACTTAATAGACCAGGACACGGCCGATGTAGAGCAGGCAAGCAACGAGTCGATCTATGCGTGCATACCTTGTTGTCCACCGATCATCGATTGTGGAAAACTCGGATCACTTTTCCATACTCCTCTTGATCATTTTCAAATCTAACAATAGCATATCACATCCTTCAACAGTTGGTCAAGGGAGGCCTATGGGGCCTACTGTTTAAATGGAGCAGCACACACTTGAACGACAACGTCACTGACACCGACATCGACAACACTGTCGTACCAGTTATTGAAACAGATGTTGTGCACCATATTGCAGATGAAGACGAGATGGTTGAGGTAACGGAAATCAGGGATGATGAAGAGCAGGAGGAGCAGGAGAAGCAGGAGAAGCAGGAGAAGCACGAGGAAGAGAGGGCAGAGGGAGCAGAGGAGGAGGAGGAGGAGGAGGAGGAGGAGGAGGAGGAGGAGCACGAGGAAGAGGAGGAGGAGGAGAAAGAAAAGGTGGAGGAAGAGGAAGAGGTTAACTTGACAAAGTTTATCAAACGGGAAGCAATAGTGAAAGAGGAACGGGCAGAGTTATCAGACGAAGAAATGGAACGGGCCGAAGAAGAGCAAGACGAAGGACACTTGCAAGAGGAGAGGGAGCAGAAGAAAGAAGTTGTGGAGGAGGAGGACGAGGAGGACGAGGAGGACGAGGAGGAGAAAGAGGACGAGGAGGAGGAAGCGGAAGAGGAAGAGGAGGAAGAAGAAAAAGAGGAGGAGGAGGAGGAGGAGGAGGAGGA
>RBNK01000063.1:0-45199 GCA_003990785.1 Endogone sp. FLAS-F59071 | reverse complement strand
GGCATCAAAGTAATCGAACAATCTGGGTGCGCCACCCGATCTATCGAATTTGTTGATCAATCTCAGGTACTTCTTCGCCAGATCGTTAAGCTTTGTTGATGTTATTGGTGATGGTGATGGTCGTGGCATGTTGCCTTCTGTAGCTACGTTCTGATTGGTTGGCGCGCTAGGTGATGTGATCGTTTTGTCGATTTTTGCCATCAATTCGCCCATTAGGGTTGCAAGCGTATCTAATTTATCTTCCTGATTTCTGATCGTTGTAGCCATCTGTTCCTGTCAATCGAGGCTAAATGCGATATTGCTCTAATGGTTGCTATCTAATCCGTCGTCGTTGTCAAGGGTTTGATGTCTGTTGTCTGTTTTTGATTTAGACCGCAATCTTGTCGATCTTGTTGCTGATGATGATGATGCGTATAGGTTGTCCATTTCGTCGTGTCGCGTCGTTGAATGTTATGTTGTTACGTATTTATCGCGTTGCTTTATCGCGGTGTCATTTGTCGCATTGTTTATCGCTTTGTTTGACGCGTTGTTTACGATTTTAAATAAACACTTACAGTAATCGCAGTTGTAATTGCGTAGATGATTGCGTAGATCTCAGGTTATCAAGCTGCAATTTGAGCGGCTCGGGGCTCATAACCTGTTGAAATTTGATCTTCGAATGTGTGTGTTTGGAGTAAAGAGCGCACTGGCTAATGAAGCCAATATGCGTGTATTTATTAATGCTAAATTATGATTGGTCGATACAAACAAAGATCGTCTCAGCTACAATTGAGTGATGTATGATCGATCGTTGATGCATCGATCATTGATAGAAGAGATATAATAAGCTAATAATTACAACACTTTAGATATAATTAAAATAGATATATATTATGATGGAATATTTTGTAGTGATATATAATTTGATCATATAAGATCACAAGTTATGTGACTTGTAATAACACTGAGACTTGAAGTGTTATTGAGATCTGAAGTGTTATTGAGATCCACAATTACATTATAATCTAAAATAGTATTTTGATCTGATATATTATTTTGCTGCCCAATTACATTATAATCTAATATATCATTTTATTATATCTTAGCCAATCAATTTGTACCTTATATTTAGCTAAGTCAATCAGAAATTCAAGTAGTAACCTAGGTAGCTGCTCATATAGCACCTTGTAATTTCTTATAAATACCCTGCTCACAATTATCAATAAAATTCAAACTGCAACAAGCTAAGGAAGCTTACAACAGACAACCTGAGGGATACTGAAAGTCTTACTCAAAGAGTAAGTAATTAGGATAGTTTCAAGACTCTAACAGATACACTTTATTCAATCGATCGCACTTAAATATTGCTAATTAACACTTATACCAACACATTACCCTTCTTAAGATGCTACTGCATAAATCACTAAGACCCCTAAAAATATATTTTCTGCACTTGCTTAACTCTGAGTATTTTGCTATTAATATATTTTAGTCTGTTACAATTGGTGCCGACTGGCAGGAAATCACTCAACACCTTAACCAATTTATTACCTATATTGTATAACCGAACTTGCCAAAACCCATAGTGGAAGACAAAAGCAAGAATGGCACTACCACTGCCACTGCTCACATTACTACAACTACCTAGGAGAAAATCTCAAGAGGATGAAGAAACTATGGCAGACAGACTACCTACCTTTTATAGATATACTAAGGAATATGTTCGAGAATTCCTAAATGATTTGGAAAGCTACTTTGCAGCTAAAGGAATGGCCAGCACTTGATGGATCCCTATCCTGGCTGCCCAACTTAGAGGACCTGCAAGAGAAACATACCGTATAGCTCTAACGGATGTAGCAGCCACCGGACTAGGAGGATTACTTCTTGCAGCCACTGCAGCAGCAGGAAATGGAGCCACAGCTGCAGCATTAGCCACCACTCATTAGGATACTACAAGAGCCTGGTTAGAGGAGAAGTATTTTATTAAATAGAAGTGAGAATTAATTAAAGAACAACTATTCAACATGAAGATGTCAATCAACTAGTGCCCAGAAGATTGGGTTACTACCATCAACCAGTATATATAACTTTATGGAGAAACCAGCCCAGTTGTGTGAGAAATGGTATTTATGAATAGCTTACCTGCAGATCTCTAATGCTATATCAAGAGGTTTAGTCCCTGCAGAATAGACAAGAAAGTCAGAATGGCACAGGCTTTTTGGGACACCGAAGCAGGACATTTGGCATCCCTATATGACAAGTTACCACAAGACTTATGCAGGAAATTCAGCACTGGAATACCTGTAGTACAAATGGTATCTGTATCAGCTGAACCACCTAAGGAAGACACCATTAAACTGATAGTCATAGCAAAAACAGGAAAGACAACACATGAGAATGAAATGGAAAAGATTACTAAGATATTCTCAAAAATAACAGCACACATAGCCAATCTTGAAGCTAAGGTGATTTGCTAGAATAAGCAACTGAGAGGAACCTTTGTCACTGAAGAATGCAACAAGACTGAAATAAATAGTTTTCTCTGTGGAAGACATGGACACTTTGCCAAGAACTACTGAACTAGAAGTTGGAAGGAAGGACGGGAGAAAGAGGAGGAAAAGAAGGCTGACCATGCTAACGTAGTGCAAGAAATCGAAGAAGAAGATGAAGAATTCAATAAAGAATATCTGGAAGCCTACCCTGTCAAAACAGTCAGCCACACAACCATGAGGAAGACTCCCTACCCAAGGAAGAAACCAACTCAAGAACCTGAAGTTGTTATCAAGAAGCCTAAGAAGCTAATATAAAGATAACAATTGAATGAGGATCAATGAGACAAAGCTTTCAAACAGATAATGCAACCTGGTGAGATGGTTATCTCAACCACTGGAGATGAAGAAATAATGGATTAGGAAGAAAACAAGGAAAAGAAGCCTAAGAGGGTTAGAGAATTTGAATATAACCTATGGCAAGATATTGCTAGTCAAAAGACCAACATTACCTTTAAACAACTCTTTCAGATCGCACTATTAACAAAGTAGAAGGTAAAGATGTAGATTACTGAAACCAAACCAACTATCTAATTTGAGAAAGTTAATACTGCCGAAGAATAAGAGAAGCAGATCTATACCTCGTCCACCTATACACAATGTAATATTGGAGGATTAGCATACTCAGTTATTATCGACACAAGAGTAGGAGTTAGTATTATTGCCAAGCATTTCCTAGACTACCTAGGATGGGATATTGATGAACCTACTATCTCTACCTTAGTCATTACAAGTGGAAAGAGCAGTATACCTTTAGGAGTACTCCAAGAAGTACCAGTTCAGTTTGGAACAGAAATAATTCCTGTCAGAATGGTCATTACCAATGCATAATCCTACAATGCTGTCTTAGGCAACAGCTGGTTGAAGAAAGCTAAAGCCAGAATTGATCTGGAGGTACAAAGGTTAATCTTTATCAACTATGGAAGAAAGTTCAGCATACCTCTGGATATTCAGAAAGGAGTAGTACTGAAACTCACTCAGAGACTGGAAGATGAGAGTGATACAGATGAAGAAATAACCCCCAGATAGATGCACCTCAACATGGTAGAAGAAGAAGAAGCTAATGTAGTAATCCATAGTGAATACTGCCGCCTAATGCCTTTGGAGAAGAACTAATTGATTGAATACAACATGAGGAATACTAGATGCCCATTCTGTGAGCAATACATCTATTGTACCAAGATGATGTACACTTGCAGTAATACAAAGTTGATACCTTACCAGGATATCTTGGAGATGCATCTACCAACCAAGAAAAGGATTAAGAAACCAAGACTGTCACAAACCCACCAAAGGACTCCACCCTTAATGAATCATAGACCATATAATGGAAGGAACCCTCATCTATTTGCAGACAATACTGGAGAAGTATGAGACTGTTTTTGGACAAATATTAGACATATCAGCAAAGGATGTCTTTGGGGAAACCACAATATCTACTTGCAAGGATGCTACTGGAACAAAGTCAACCCTTATAATCTTTGGGAATATGAAAACTAGGTCAGATATCTAGACGAACTATATGATATCAATTACTATGGGACTTGGAAGGAACGTCATGACCAAGAACAAGAACAGATGGTACCCAAAAAGAATAAAGATAAGGAAGTATCTGAAGAATGGAGCAATGAAGTTTATACTACTCAGATATCTATCGAAGTCAGAGCCTTATTCTAGAAAGATGATGAAGATGATGGACCTACCTTAATTGAAGAAAGTGATTTAGACTCGGAAGAAGAAATCATCATGCTTGAGAAAATAATTTACCCCGACGAACATATCAGTATATGCTATTGGTAGTAGAAGAACTTATAGCAGAACCTACCTCAAGACACAACTCACAAACAGTGGAAAGTGTTGAA
Organism: Endogone sp. FLAS-F59071; assembly: GCA_003990785.1. Lineage (NCBI taxonomy): Eukaryota > Fungi > Mucoromycota > Endogonomycetes > Endogonales > Endogonaceae > Endogone > Endogone sp. FLAS-F59071. The sequence continues at coordinate 40,809 of RBNK01000063.1, read as the reverse complement.
ATTTGATCTTCGAATGTGTGTTTGGAGTAAAGAGCACATTGGCTTATGAAGCCAATATGTGTGTATTTATTAATGCTAAATTATGATTGGTCGATACAAACAAAGATCGTCTAAGCCATAATTGAGTGATGTATGATCGATCGTTGATGTATCGATCATTGATAGGAGAGATATAATAAGCTAGTAATTACAACACTTCCCCTGCTTGATATATCTCGATAATAAAATAAATAAATAAAAATAAAAGAATAAAAGTAAAGTGTTCAACTGTACATCACAAATGTCATCCATGAAGTACATTTACTGCAAATAATTATATATAAAATACTACTTGAGTGATAAGAATGATATGATAAAGAACATAAAATTTTTAAAAAAAATGTTAGTTATGTAACCCCATTTTTGCGATCAATGTTTCAAGTCTTGGTCGCGCAAGTGGCTTGGTTAATGCATCAGCGATCATTTCATCTGTCGCCATGTAAATGATATCTATCACCTTTGATTCAACTTTCTCTCGAATAAAGTGGTGCTGAATGTCGATATGCTTTGATCGAGCGTGATTAATTGGATTTTTGGCGAGGGCGATTGCTGATTGGTTGTCTTCAAATAAGGTTGTTGCATGATTCGGCAAATATCCTAGCTCATCCAATAGGGTGTGTAGCCAAATGGCTTCCTTCGTTGCATGAGCTAATGCCATATATTCTGCCTCAGTTGTTGATAGGGCAACGGTTGCTTGGCGTTTGCTTGACCAGCTGATGGCTCCTTCTGATAGGTTGAAAATATATCTCATGGTTGATCGTCGTGTATTAATGTCTCCTCCCCAGTTAGCATCACTGAAACTGATCAGTCTTAGATTCTGATCGCGTCCAAGACACAGCTTATAATTAGCTGTTCCTTTAATATATCTTAATAATCGTTTGAGAGCGTGGTAATGTTCTTGCATTGGATTGGCCGAAAATTGACTGATGATGCTGACAGCAGCAGCTAGATCAGGTCTCATTCCGATCATCAGGTACATTATGCTACTGATCATTTGTCTGAATAGACTTTGGTCTGCGGATTTTCCTCCTTTAGCTTTGAGTTGAATGGATGGATCAAGGGGTGTACTGATTGGTTTGGCGTCCGTCATGTTAAACCTTGTAATGATTTGATTGGCGAAGTGGCTTTGATCAATTGTGATCGTATGTGTTTTTCGATCACACATGACTCGAATACCCAAAAAATGTTTAATTTCGCCACAGTCTATCATATCGAATGTGTTGCTAAGTTCCGCCTTGAATTTGTTCATCATTTCCATCGAATCAGCCAGAATTAGTAGATCGTCGACATATATGGCAATAATTATCAGCGATTGATATTGATCATCTTGTCTTTTTCTTAGATAAATGCTGTGATCTGATTATAGTCTCGTAAAATTTGATTGGCTGAGATAGTTGTCGATCTTCTGATTCTACATACAAGGTGATTGCTTTAGTCCATACAGTGATCAATTGAGCTTACACACAGCTCTCGGTGACAGCTCCGATTGGTCGATTCCTTCAGGTACCATCATGTAGATCTCTTCATCAAGATCGCCGTTCAGGAACACAGTTTTTATGTCCATTTGGTGAATTTCTAAGTTTAGGGTTGCTCCGATCAATAACAGTGCCCTGATCGACATGAATTTCACCACAGGAGCAAATGTTTCATTGTAATCAATTCCTTGCTGTTGTGAATATCCCTTGGCCACTAATCTCGCTTTGTACCTGGCAACCGATCCATCAGTGTTGAGTTTCTTTTTAAATACCCATCTGCATCCAATCAGCTTGTGTCCTACAGGCACCTCAGGTATAATCGTCCACGTGTCATTATTCTTAAGTGATTTAAGCTCTTGATTGATCGCTTCCTCCCAAAGCTTTGCATCAGGCAGAGAAATTGCCTTCTTGTAGGTCATTGGGTTATCGGTCGATTCAATTAAATTAGCTTCTGACATGCAATCTCGCCAAATTTGTAGAGCTTCAGTGTCGATCAATTGTTCGATTGGCTCCCAGGTGTTGTCGTCATCATCATAGCCTAGCCATTTAACCAGATATTGCCTTTTTTCATCAATCTTACATTCTCCGATGATTGCTTCAATGATGTATTCTTGATCTTCTGGATTGACGATTGTTGGGGATTTTAATATAATAGATTCATCGAATGTGACGTCGCGGCTGATCTCTATCCTTCTATTGGTTGGATCCCAGAGCCTGTACACCTTCTTTTCATTGTGATAGCCAATCATTTTAAGCTTTTTGGATTGGGGTGCCAGTTTCGACCTTTTTCCCTTGCGAATATGCATATACGCGTCAGCCCATATGACGCGCAAGTTACTGATATCAGGCTTGTGACTGTGCCATAATTCAAATGGTGAAGCACTCTCCTTATTGGCTCACGTTGGCAATCAGTTGCGTAAATATGTAGCACTTGTGGCAAGTTCCGCTCAAAGTTCGTCAGGTATGCCAGCAGTAATTTTAACTGCCCGGATTGACTCCATCAATGTCTGGTTATATCGTTCGGCTACACCATTTTGTTGCGGTATGTCCGGTGTCGTCATTTTGTGATGAATTTCATTTTTGATTAAAAATTCGCGCATCTCAGTGTTTACATACTCTCCTCCTCTATCTGATCGGAGAATCTTGAGTTTTCGGCCCGATTGCGTCTCGGCGAATGCCTTGAATGTCCAGAATCGATCAAATATATCACTTTTGTTGTCAATAAAATATGTTGTGACGTAGCGAGTGGCATCATTGATGAAAGTTAATATATATTTTGCTCCATTGACTGATGGTGTGGGCATCGGCTCGCACAGATCTATGTGCACCCTTCCGATAGGCTCCATCGATCGATTTTTCGCGTGTCCGAACGGCTTGCAGTGTGACTTTGCATGTTCATACCCAGTGCATATTTCGATTTGTCCGGTTGACAGCCGCACATCTCCAAGCCCTGTGATAAATTTGTTGATTGATTGCAGAGTATTTCGGCCTGGATAGCCTAGTCGGTGATGCCATAATATATAGTCATCGATCTTGGAATCGGCGATGTTTGCAATCTTGGAATTGGCGATGTTTGCTTCTAGCTCTAGCTCTAATGTCGATAAATGAAATAGGTCGCTATCGGCTTGTCTGATTTTAATTTCTTCATGATCCGCACCAATTTTAATTACTGATCCGTCGCTCTTGAAGGTTATGTCATTTCCGTCACATGTCAACACCCGCACAGATATTAAATTTCTGACGATCTCTGGTACATATAAGACGTCCCGTAATTTCAGCTCGTCGTCGAGCTCAATTGTCCCAACGTGCGTCGCGCATAATTTCTCATTCTCTGCACATGTGACTAAGCCATCGTGCTCAGCCACCGTCTCGAAAAGCTCCAATTGGTTGAACATATGTTGCATGGCGCCTGAATCGATGATAGCACCAATCGCCAGATTTGCTTTGTCTCTTGGTTTAGCTTTTTCTTTTTCTGTTTTTACCCAATCATTGAATTTGTTGCATTGAAATATTCCGTGTTCTCCCTCACAGACGTAACATTTCCGAGGGTGTCCCTGAAAATTCCCGCCTCGATTGGCTCCGCGATCACTGCCTCAGTCGCCTCTGTCATTATGACCTCCTCGATTGTTTCCATTATCGTTGTTATAGCCTCGGCTTCATCCGGCGCTTCCGCCTCGATTGTCGCGACCGCCGCCTCGGTAGCTGCCTCAGTCGCCGCCTTGGTCGCCGCCTCAGTAGCCGCCTCGGTAGCTGCCTCGGTCTGTCGCGTGGGCTTCGTCGCGCCTCTGCTTGTTATCCGGGTCGAACCTGATGCATGCAAGTTATAAAGCCTCCAGCATTGTCGGCATATTCTCCCGTGCAAGTATTAATTCCTGGTACCTGAGGCTTAGACCCCGGAGATATTGCAGTATAGCTTCTGTGTCGGTCATATCTTTAATTTGCACTATAATTCGGTTGAATGCATCATTATAATCTTCGATCGATCCTTTTTGCTTCATCATCACAAGCTTATCGCGCATTCGTAACAATTGTTCCATTGGTGCGTATTTTTGCATCATAGCCTCTTTAAGCTCATCCCACGAATCAAATTCTCTCGATATGTTCACGTGCCTCTGTAACCACATTCTAGCATTGCCTGTAATTTTACTGATCGCTGCGTTGACTTCCTCCTTTTGTACTGATAGATTGGTGCTGGTGATAAATTGCTCTATGGCATCAAAGTAATCGAACAATCTGGGTGCGCCACCTGATCCATCGAATTTGTTGATCGATCTCAGGTACTCCTTCGCCAGATCATTAAGCTTTGTTGATGTTGTTGGTGATGGTGATAGTGATTGTCTTTGTGGCATGTTGCCTTCTGTAGCTGCATTCTGATTGGTTGGCGCGCTAGGTGATGTGATTGTTTTGTCGATTTTTGCCATCAATTCGCCCATTAGGGTTGCAAGCGTGTCTAATTTATCTTCCTGATTTCTGATCATTGTAGCCATCTGTTCCTGTCGATCGAGGCTAAATGTGATATTGCTCTGATGGTTGCTATCCAATCTGTCGTCGTCGTCAAGAGTTTGATATCTGTTGTCTGTTTTTGATTTAGACCGCAATCTTGTTGATCTTGTTGCTGATGACGATGATGCATATAGATTGTCCATTTTTGTCATGTCGCGTTGTTGAATGCTATGTCGTTACATGTTGTTTATCGCGTTGCTTTATTGTGGTGTCGTTTGTTGCATTGTTTATCGCTTTGTTTGACGCGTTGTTTACAATGTTAAATAAACACTTATAGTAATCGCAGTTATAATTGCATAGATGCTATGATTGCATAGATCTCAGGTTGTCGAGCTGCAATTTGAGCGGCTCGGGGCTCATAACCTGTTGAAATTTGATCTTCGAATGTGTGTTTGGAGTAAAGAGTGCATTGGCTTATGAAGCCAATATGCGTGTATTTATTAATGCTAAATTATGATTGGTCGATACAAACAAAGATCGTCTAAGCCACAATTGAGTAATGTATGATCGATCGTTGATGCATCGATCATTGATAGGAGAGATATAATAAGCTAGTAATTACAACAGAAAGAACTGAAGATCCCCACCTTCGAAGAAGTGTTCATAGCTGAAGAAAAAGAGATAGCAACTTGAGTTAAGAAATTGACAGAAAGTGCAATCATACCAAAGAGGAAAACTGAAGGAGCTGCAGGTTATGACCTATATACAGATGAAGACTATACTCTGGAATCTAAATCATTAGCCTTTGTAAAAACTGGAATCACTATCACTCTACCACCTGGACAATGTACACAAGTATGGGTAAGAAGTGGACTTTATTGCAACTCTGGAATAGGAGCCTTCCCTAGATTAATAGATAAAGACTACAGAGGAGAAATTGAGGTTGGACTAGTTAACCACAACCACAGCCAATTCAAAGTATATCAAGGAGATCGAATTGCTCAAATGGTGATTGTCAGATGTGAATAGCAATCTTTGAAAGAAGTGGAAAACTTAGAAGAAATATGATGTGGAAAGAAAGGATTTGGATTGACTGGATAAGCAAATGTGATAATAGAAAGACTAGATGACCAGGAAAATGCTAAGAAGTACATCTACTCTCTCAATAAAAATCTGTTACTAAATCAGAAGAAGCAGTTACAAGACCTACTAAAGGAGTATGAGGATATCATCACAATCAGTTTCAAGGATCTACTAGACCAAGCCTTCTTCACTCACCATATCAACACTGGAGATGTTAAACCAATCAAACAAGCACCCTACAGATTGCCAGCTAACTATCATGACTTTATATGAAAGCATGTTCAAGAGCTATTAGAGTCAGGGGTGATTATATAATTGAAAAGCCCTTAGGCATCACCTATCAGCATAGTACCAAAGAAAGATGGACAGAGAATGGTTATCAACTATTGCAAGTTGAACTCAGTCACTAAAAAGCACACATATCCAATCCTGCACTCAGAAGACTTATAAAATATGTTGAAAAAGGCACAAATCTACTCAACTTTGGACTTATGGGCAGGATATAACTAAATCGGAATGATGCCCAAAGCACAGGAAAAATTGGCATTTGTGATACCATTCGGATAGTACAAATTTACAAGAATGTCCTTTGGACTTTGCAATGCACCTGTCACCTTCCAGGCTACAATGAATGAGATCTTCTATGACTTGATTGGACATGAAGTGATTATATATATTGACGATATCAACATTTATGTGGAAAACTTTGTAGAATATATAGTGATCCTGAAGGAAGTATTTGAATAACTCAGAAAACATGGACTAAGGATCAAGCCAACAAAATGCTACTTTAGACAGAAGAAAATTAAATACCTTGGATTTATAATTGATAGAGGAGAAATCCACCCAGACCCAAAGAAGACTGAAATTATCAAGGCCTTCCTAACTCCGCAAGATAAGATAACCTTATAAGGATTCTTAGGACTGGTTCAGTTCTATAAAAGGTTTATCCCTGGTTACTCTGAAATTGCTGCATCTCTGCACATGTTGCAAAGAAAGGGAAGAGTATGGGAATGGATGTCAGCCACACAAACTGCCTTCAATTTGATCAAGGAAGCACTTACCCATGCACCAGTAATGGCAAGACCAGATCTCACAAAAGTATTCAAGCTGTATATAGATGCATCGTCATTTGGACTCGGAGCAATTTTGGTATAAGATGACAAAGATGGAGAGCATGTGATTGCTTATGCAGGATGAGCCACCCATGGAGCAGAACCTTCCTATAGAGCTACTCAGCTGGAATGTGTAGTAGTTGTTTAGGCCATATAACACTTTCACTATTTCCTGATTGGAAAACAGTTCACCCTGATAACAGACCACTCAGCCCTCAAATAGCTTTAGAACAAACCAAATCTGACAGGAATGTATACACAATAGCTAGCTATACTGCAGGAGTACAACTTCATGACACAATACAGAAAAGGATAGAATCATCAGAATGTAGACACCCTCTCACATCTACCCTAATTTATCTGAGATCGACACCCTGAGCCAAAAAGAATATACCTACCCAATGGACACTAAACTCTACAATAGATATTTGGATTACCTCAGTAACCTAACCTTTACTAGAACAATGAATGAAAATGATCAACGGCTTATACAGATAACAGCACTTAACTATTTTATCAAGAATAATATACTTTACCGATGACACAGAGGACAGATATGACTTGTAGTTCCTGAACACAAAAAGCAGATAGTACTTCAGGCCTCTCATGATTATCAGCTTATAGGACACATAGGCGTAGATAACATATATCAATGATTATCAAAAAAATATTATTGGAAGAGCATATATAAAGATATTAGAGAATATATTAGGAGATGCAACACTTGCCAGAAGAGGTGCCGAGGAAAGGAAGTCGAGACCTTACAACTGATTGTACCTGGAGGACCCTTCGAACATATTAGAATAGACATTGTTGGACTGCTACTAAGAACATTTAGAGGAAACTGATACATTATAGTAGCAGTAGATTACCTAACTAAGTACTCTGAAGCAAGAGCCTTGCTCCTTGCAGATGCCCTTAACATTGCACCCTTTATCTATGAAGATATTATCTGCCACTATGGAATACCTTATGAAATAACCTCCAATCAAAGAACCGAATTTATTAATAAATTCATGCAGATATTGATGCAATACTTCGGGATCTGCCAGATAAAGACTACTGCCTACCATCCCTAAGAAAATGAGACTTACTGAATAGATAAATCAAACTATTAAGAATACAATTGCTAAAGTAGTATAATCACAAGAAGGAGACTGGGACTTGTACCTATCCTCTACCTTATTTACACTATGAACAATGAAACAAGAAACAACAAAGTTCACCCCTTTTGAGCTCGCTTATGAAAGAAAAGCTTATCAGCTAGTAGACCAAGTAATAACCACCCCGGAATCCAGCCACACCTCCTGGGAAATACAAATCGAGCATTGTATGACAAAAGAAATTCGAGAATTACACAATGTCTAAAACAAGGCAAGAGAATTTATTGCCATTGTACAAGATCATCAAAAGAAGAATTACAATAAGGAACACAAGGAAACTGAAAGATTAAAGATTGGTAACCAGGTCTTACTATACCAAAATATAGTAGAATCTTCATAGTCAGCAAAATTGGACCTGAAATGGGAAGGACTATACTATGTTGTGAGTATAAAAGGAACTATGTATCAGTTATGAAAAACGATAGGAACGATCTTACCCTACACTGTTCACCGAAACTGCCTCAAGAAATATCATACCCCATTGGAACAACTTCCATGAAGTGCAAGTCAATCTGATCAAAGCATACTGACATATAGAACCCCTGGAAGACCTTGAGGAAATAGAAGGATCAACCTTATAGAAGACCTGATCAATTATATGCAACATTCAAAGGAGACAACACCTGGCATGAATCAATGAATAGAAAGAATACTACTAAATCACACAACTCTGGGATGAAGAAGTTAAACATATCTGAAACTGAAAGGATAGGGAAATCTGTCAACAAGCCCTCAAAGGAGTACTCCCTGCCTATGCCACAAAAATGGCTGAATGGATTTATCAACTATTCAAGCACAAGCCTAGTGCTTTGAACCACTTTTAGTACAGTACATTCCAACTACATCAACTTATATAGAATGACATAAAGGAGCTAGAGGAAAAGGTAAAACAGTTACAAAGAGATTTCTCTGAGTTAGAACTATACCTTGAAGTTTAACTTGCAGAAAGGAAGGAGATGTAATAGAACATTTTGTGACAACATATAATTTGATCATGTGAGATCACAAGTTACGTAACTCATAATAACACTGAGACTTGAAGTATTATTGAGATCTGAAGTATTATTAAGATCTGCAATCACATTATAATCTAAAATAGTATTTTGATCTGATATATTATTTCACTGCTCAATTACATTATAACCTGATATATCATTTTATTATATCTTAGCTAATCAATTTGTACCTTATATTTAGCTGAGCCAATCAGAAATTTAAGTAGTAATCTGGGTAGCTGTCCGTATAGCACCTTGTAATTTCTTATAAATACCCTGCTCATAATTATTAATAAAATTCAGACTGCAACAAGCTAAGGAAGCTTACAACAGACAACCTGAGGGATACTGAAAGCCTTACTCAAGGAGTAAGCAATTAGGATAGTTTCAAGACTCTAACAGATATACTTTATTCAATCAATCACACTTAAATCTTGCTAGTTAACACTTATACCAACACATTACCCTTCTTAAGATGCTACCGCATAAACTACTAAGACTCCTAAAAACATATTTTCTGCACTTGCTTAACTCTGAGTATTTTGCCGTTAATATATTTTAGTCTATCACAATATCTAGAGATTGTACCCAGCTAGATATAAGAATATATAGGAGATGTAGAGAAAAAGGATACTATACTTTAAGATATATAATGAAAACAAGCAGGATTACCTGACTAGGAACTCAAGGATAAATTTAGATAAACATTATCACATTTGAAGAAGATTTTAATAGTAAAGATAAATACACTTAGGTAAAAGCATTCTCAGCTATATAGAAAAAATAAAAATCCAGATATCCTAAGAAAGTAGAATCTTCTTATATAATGAAAACCCTACAAGTAGTACAATGAGTATAAGAATATGAATTCAATAGTAATAAACAAGATAAGCTCTTTGAAGAAGAAGTTAGCTATATCATCTAAGAAGATATACCAATGTTCGAGGTATCTGCGAGTGAAGGAAACAAAGAATACAAGTTATGAAAATCTAAGAAATATAATTTAGATATATAGAAGAAAATAGAGGATATAACAATCTCAGTCAAAATAGGATAACTCACTGAATTTCTAACATTCCATTAGCAAATTCAAAAAGGGATAAGTGATGCACAACTTGGATATAAAGTGGTGGAGATTAACATAGCACAGCAATTAGAGGATAATAAACCACAGAATTTCTCAGCATATTCACAATGTCAAATCAAAGAAATTACAATACTATACATCATTGATACAGGTGCCAGAGAATGTATCATCAGTAAAATAATGCTTGACCAACTTAGATAGCAGATTGAAGAAGCTACAACTATGATAATTATAGTAGTAGATAGATATATTATAACACTGCTTGATAAAGTATATGAATTATCTATTTACTTTAGCAAACTTATCATTTTAGTATTAGCAATGGTAGTTGATACTATATTCTATAATCTTATCATTGGAAACAACTAATTGAAGAAAGTGTGAGCAGTAATTAATCTTGGTATATATAATATACAAATCACTTAGAAAGAATATTACTATGAAATATCTGTCAACTTAGAAAGAGGAGTCCACCTATAGATAATAGATTATTAGAAAAATGGTTAATTAATTTACAAACTATTTTACTAAGAGCTGTGAACTATTTTACTAAGAGCTATAAACAAAATAGCTACAGATATAAATACTAGTTATTGATTATAAACTATTATTGGCAAATAGCCGTGAACTACCCTAGAACACTACTAAAACAATATCACAAACCATGAACACCTCTAGAACAATATTGTAAACTATGAACTGGCTAGAACAGCCTGTGAACAGCCTGAGAATAGTCTATGAGAATAGATGCTAGTCATAGACTATGAACTGAAAATAGTTTCCTGATAATAGTGATGACAAGGATGAATAAAAGGAATTCTTCATAATGTAAATCATACAAACCAATGAAAAAGCTAAGCTATTAGAATGAAAAAGCAAATAAGCTACCAGTTTTGATCTCTCTACTATCAAAGACATCAAACTATAATCTGAGGAATCATATATAGTTAGAACAAGAATTGCTGCAAGAATACCCTAAGGACACTATAGTTAGATCAAACTAAAGAGTTCTCTTACAGTTGCTAAAATAACAATTGATGCAAGAGTTATTAATGTAAATTACACTAGTAAAATCAAGATTGTGATTGTTAACTAACATCAATTCAATGTAGCCAAACTTTATAGAGGAGACTAAGTTACATAGTTAATAATTATACCTATCTGGACTGGCAAGGTAGTAGAGATAACTAACCTTAAGGAAGCAGTTAGAGGAAATAAGAGATTTGGATCAACTGGGGTTAATATTGCAAAAATTATAATAGACCTCAAGTATATACTCAAGATGGCAAATAAGAAGGCTTATACAATTGGAGAACAACTCAATAAAAAAGAAAAGAAAGAATTAAAGAGACTCATTGATAAATATTCTAACATCTTTACAACAACTTTTAAAGAGATTAACTTGAAGTTACTGAAACACTTCTATTATATTAATATCTAAGGGTACCCTCTGATCAAATGTATACTATACTAAACACTACCTGCTTATATTGAATAGCAATAAGAAGAAATTGATAATATAGTTAAAGAAGGAATAGCTGCTGAAATGGACAGTCCATGGGGATTTCTAAACATTATTGCACTAAAGAAAGAATTAGAAGCTAGAACCTTTACTCTAAGAATATATATCAATTTCAGAAAGCTTAACAACATCACTAAGGGAGACATCTTCCTAATTCCAAAAATTAATGATACCTTTTCAAAAATACTGATCTGTGCAAGTCTTTATTGTTGAAATTATTAGCTTATTATATCTCTCTCTCCCATCAATGATCGATCATTACGTCACTCAATTGTGGCTTAGATGATCTTTGTTTATATCGACTAATCATAATTTAGTATTAATAAATACATGCATATTGGCTTCATAAGCCAGTGCACTCTTTTACTCCAAAACACATATTCGAAGATTAAATTTTAACAGGTTATGAGCCCTGAGCCGCTCAAATTGCAGCTTGACAACCTGAGATCTATGCAATCATAGCATCTACACAATTACAACTATGATTACTGTAAGTGTTTATTTAACATTGTAAACAATGCATCAAACAACGTGATAAACAATGCGACAAATGACACCGCGATAAAGCAACATGATAAATAACACATAATAACATAGTATTCAACAACAATGAAATGGACAATCTATACACATCATCGTCGTTAGCAACAAGATCGACAAGATTGTGGTCTAAATCAAAAACAGACAACAGATATCAAACCCTTGACAATGACGAAGGATTGGATGGCAACCATCAGAGCAATATTGCATTTAGCCTCGATCGACAGGAACAGATGGCTATAATGATTAGAAATCAGAAAGATAAATTAGACACACTGATAACCCTAATGGGCGAATTGATGGCAAAAATCGACAAAACAAATGCATCACCTAGTACACCAACTAATCAGAACATAGCTACAGAAGGCAATATGCCATGACTATCACCATTACCAACAACATCAACAAAGCTTAACGATCTGGTGAAGGAGTACCTGAGATCGATCAACAAATTCAATGAATCAAGAGGTGCACCCAGATTGTTTGATTACTTTGATGCCATAGAGCAATTTATCACCAGCGCCAATCTATCAGTACAAAAGGAGGAAGTCAACGCAGCGATCAGTAAGATTACAGGCAATGCTAGAATGTAGCTATAGAGACATATGAATACATCGGGAGAATTTGATTTGTGGAATGAGCTTAAAGAGGCTATGATGAAAAAATATACACCAATGGAACAATTGCTATGAATGTGCGATAAGCTTACGATGATGAAGCAAAAAGGATCGATCGAAGATTATAATGATGCATTCAACCAGATTATGATGCAAATCAAAGACATGACCGACATAGAAGCTATACTGCAATATCTTTGGGGTCTAAGCCCCAGGTACCAGAAATTAATACTTGTGTGGGAGAATATGCCGACAATGCTGGAGGCTTTACAACTCGCATGTATCAGGTTCGACCTGGATAATAAACCAAGGCACGACAAAGCCCACGCGACAGACCGAGGCGGCTACCGAGGCAGCGACCGAGGCAGATACTGAGGCGGTGACCGAGATGGCTACCAAGGCAGCGGTCACGACAACCGAGGCAGAAATGCCGGACAAAGCCGAGGCTATAACAATGATAACGGAAACAATCGAGGAGGTCATAATGACAGAGGCGACCGAGGTGGCGATCACGGAGCCAATCGAGGTAGGAATTTTTGGGGATACCCTTGGAAATATTATGTCTGTAAGGGAGAACACAGAATATTTCAATGCAACAAATTCAATGATTGGGTAAAAATAGAAAAAGAAAAAGAAAAGGCTAAACCGAGAGCTGAAGTAAATCTGGCGATTGGCACTATCATTGATTCAGGTGCCACGCAACATATATTCAACTAATTGGAGATTTTCGAGATGGTGGCTAAGCACGATGGCTTGGTTACATGTGCAGGAAATGAGAAATTACGTGCAATGCATGTTGGGACAATTGAGCTCGATGACGAGCTGAAATTATGGGACATCTTATATGTACCGGAGATTACTAGAAATTTAATATCTGTGCGGACATTGACACGTAATGGAAATGACATAACCTTCAAGAGCGACAGATCAGTAATTAAAATTGGCGCGGATTATGAAGAAGTCAAAATCGGACAAGTCGATAGTGACCTATTTCATTTATCAACATCACCAGAGCTAGAGCTAGAAGCAAACATCACTGATTCCAAGATTGCAAACATCGCCGATTCCAAGATTGATGACTATACATTATGGCATCACTGGCTAGGCCATCCAGGCTAAAATACTCTGCAATTAATCAACAAATTTGTCACAGGGCTCGGAGATGTGTGGCTGTCGACCAGACATATTGAAATATATGCCAGGTGTGAATATATGAAGTCGCACTGCAAGCTGTTCAGACATGCAAAAAATTGATCGATGGAGCCTATCAGAAGGGTACACACAGATCTGTGTAGGCCGATGCCCATACCATCAGTCAATGGAGCAAAATATATATTAACATTCATTGATGATACCACTCGCTACATTACAACATATTTTATTGATAACAAAAGTAATACATTTGATCAATTCCGGACATTCAAGGCATTCGCCGAGATGCAATCGGGCCGAAAACTCAAGATTCTCTGATCAGATGGAGGAGGAGAGTATGTAAACACCGAGATGCGCAAATTTTTAATCAAAAATGGAATTCATCATGAAATGACGACGCCAGACATGCTGCAACAAAACGGTGTAGCCAAATGATATAACCGGATATTGATGGAGTCAATCCAGGCAGTTAAAATTACTGCTGGCATACCTGACGAACTTTGGGTAGAACTTGCTACAAGTGCTACATATTTACGTAACCAATTGCCAATGCAAGCTAATAAAGAGAGTACTTCACCATTTGAATTATGGCACGGTCACAAGCCTGATATCAGTAACTTGCGCATCATATAGGCTGACGCATATGCATATTCGCAAGGGAAAAAGGTTGAAACTGGTGCCCCAATCCAAAAAGCTTAAAATGATTGGCTATCATGATGAAAAGAAGGCATACAGGCTCTGGGATCCAACCAATAGAAAGATAGAGATCAGCCACGACGTCACATTTGATGAATCTATTATATTAAAATCCCCAACAATTGTCAATCTAGAAGATCAAGAATATGTCATCGAAGTGATCATCGGAGAATGCAAGATTGATGAAAAAAGGCAATATCTGGTTAAATGGCTAGGCTATGATGATGACGACAACACCTGGGAGCCAATCGAACAATTGATCAACACTAAAGCTCTACAAATTTGGCAAGATCACATGTCAGAAGCTAATTTAATTGAATCGACCGATGACCCAATGACCTATAAGGAGCAATTTCTCTGCCTGACACAAAGCTTTGGGAAGAAGCAATCAATCAAGAGCTTAAATCACTTAAGAATAATGACATGTGGATGATTGTACCTGAGGTACCTGTGGGACATAAGCCGATTGGATGCAGATGGGTATTTAAAAAGAAACTCAACACTGATAGATCAGTTGCCAGGTACAAGGTGAGATTAGTGGCCAAGGGATATTCACAACAGCAAGGAATTGATTACGATGAAACATTTGCTCCTGTGGCGAAATTCACGTCAATCAGGGCACTTTTATCGATCGGAGCAACTCTAAACCTAGAAATCCATCAAATGGATGTAAAAACTGCGTTCTTGAATAGCGATCTTGATAAAGAGATCTACATGATGGTACCTGAAGAAATCAACCAATCGGAGCTGTCACCAAGAGCTGTGTGTAAGCTCAATCGATCACTGTATGGACTAAAGCAATCACCTCATATGTGGAATCAGAAGATCGACAACTACCTTAGCCAATCAAATTTTATAAGACTACAATCAGATCACAGCATTTATCTAAGAAGGAGACAAGAAGATCAATCGCTGATAATTATTGCCATATATGTTGACGATCTACTAATTCTGGCTGATTTGATGGAAACAATGAACAAATTCAAGGCAGAACTTAGCAACGCATTTGATATGATGGACTGTGGTGAAATTAAACATTTTTTGGGTATTCGAGTCATGCGTGATCGAAAAACACATACAATCACAATTGATCAAAGCTACTTCGCCAATTAAATCATTACAAGGTTTAACATGATGGATGCCAAGCCAATCAGTACACCCCTTGATCCATCCATTCAACTTAAAGCTGAAGGAGGAAAATCCACAGACCAAAGTCTATTCAGACAAATGATTGGTAGCATAATGTACCTGATGATCAGGATGAGACCTGATCTAGCTGCTGCTGTCAGCATCATCAGTCAATTTTCGGCCAATCCAATACAAGAACATCACTACGCCCTCAAACGATTATTAAGATATATTAAAGGAACAGCTAATTATAAGCTGTGCCTTAGACGCAATCAGGATTTAAGACTGATTGGTTTCAGTAATGCCAACTGGGGAGGAGACATTAACACACAATGATCAACCATAGGCTATATTTTCAACCTATCAGGAGGAGCTATCAGCTGGTCAAGCAAACGCCAACTAACCATTGCCCTATCAACAACTGAGGCAGAATATATGGCATTAGCACATGCGACAAAAGAAGCCATTTGGCTACGTACTCTATTGGATGAGCTAGGATATTTGCTGAATTGTGTAACAACCTTATTTGAAGACAACCAATCAGCAATTGCCCTCGCCAAAAATCCAATTAATTACACTCAATCAAAGCATATCGACATTCAGCATCACTTTATTCGAGAGAAAGTTGAATTAAAGGTGATAGATATCATTTACATAGCGACAGATAAAATGATCGCCGATGCATTAACTAAGCCACTTGTGCAACCAAGACTTGAAATGTTGATTGCAAAAATGGGCTTACATAACTATTCTTCTAAAACTTTTATGTTCTTTATCACATTATTCTTATCACTCAAGTAGTATTTTATATATAATTATTTGCAGTAAATGTACTTCATGGATGCCATTCGTGATATACAGTTGAACACTCTATTTTTATTCTTTTATTTTTTTTATTTATTTATTTTTATCGAGATATATCAAGCAGAGGAAGTGTTGAAATTATTAGCTTATTATATCTCTCTCTCCTATCAATGATCGATCATTACATCACTCAATTGTAGCTTAGACAATCTTTGTTTGTATCGACCAATCATAATTTAGCATTAATAAATACACGCATATTAGCTTCATAAGCCAGTGTGCTCTTTTACTCCAAAACATACATTCGAAGATCAAATTTCAACATTTATACTACTTTCAACATGACTAGTAGATATTATCAGATAGGACTTGATAAAGAATCACAAGAAATCACCTTATTTATAACATTACAAGATTACTGGAAATATTTATGAATGCCATTCAGACTCAAGAACACCCCAGTAAGTTTTCAAAAGATAATGACCAAGATATTTAGAGACCTTATTGGAAAAACACTACTAGTTTATATTGACAACATCATGATATTCATAGTGATATTTTCAGATCATATCAAGGTACTATATAAAGTGTTCAACCAAATGAGAACTGAAGGTCTTTATTTGAAACTAAAGAAGTATATATTTGCTATCAAAAAAGTCACAATACTTAGATATATTATTAACAAAGAAGGAATTCAAACCAATCTAACCAAAGTAGAAACTATTACCAAATTTAAAAAATCTACAAACAGAATAGAAATGCATACCTTTTTAAGAATAGTCTCATACTACTGCTAATATATATTATGACGGAACATTTTGTGACGACATACAATTTGATCATGTGAGATCACAAGTCATGTAACTTGCAATAACGCTGAGACTTGTAGCATTGTTGAGACATGTAACAATGCTGAGATCCGCAATCACACTATAACCTAAAATAGTATTTCAATCTGATATATTATTTCGTTGCCCAATTACATTATAACCTGATATATCATTATATTATATCTTAGCCAATTAATTTGTACCTTATATTTAGCCGAGCCAATCAGAAATTCAAGTAGTAACCTGGGTAGCTGCCTATATAGCACCTTGTAATTTCTTATAAATACCCCGCTCGCAATTATCAATAAAATTCGGACTGCAACAAGCTAAGGAAGCTTACAACAGACAATCCAAGGGATACTGAAGCCTTACTCAAGGAGTAAGCAATTGGATAGTTTCGAGATTCTAATAGATACACTTTATTCGATCGATCATATATAATTCTTGCTAGTTAACACCCACATCGACACCCTTCTTAAGACGCTACCGCATAACTCGCTAAGACCTCTAAAGCATATTTTCTGCATCTGCTCAACTCTGAGTATTTTGCCGTTAATATATTTTAGTCTGTCACAATTGGTGCTGACTGGCAGGAAATCAATCGACACCTCGACCGATTTGTTACCTATATTGCATAACTGAACTTGCTGAAACCCGTAGTGGAAGACAAAAGCAAGAATGGCACTACCACCACCACCGCCCGCATTACTACAACTACCTAGGAGAAGACTTCAAGAGGACAAAGAAACCATGGCAGACAGACTACCTACCTTTTATGGATATACTAAGGAATATGTTCGAGAATTCCTGGATAATTTGGAAAGCTACTTCACAGCCAAGGGAATGGTCAGCACCTGATGGTTACCTATCCTGGCCGCCCAACTTAGAGGACCTGCAAGAGAAGCCTACCATGTGGCCCTAACAGATGCAATAGCTACTGAACTAGGAGGATTAATCCTCGCAGCCACAGCAGCAGCTGGAAATGCACCCACCGCCACAGCATTAGCTACCACTCATTGGGATGTTACAAGAGCCTGGTTAGAAGAGAAGTATTTCACCGAACAGAAGCGAGAATCAATCAAAGAACAGCTATTCAACATGAAGATGTCAATCAATCAATGCCCGGAAGACTGGGTTACTACCATCAATCAGTATATGCAACTCTGTGGAGAAACCAGCCAGGTTATACGAGAAATGGTGTTCATGAATGGCTTACCCGCAGATCTCCAGCACCATATCAAGAGGTTTAGCCCCTGAAGAATGGAGAAGAAAGTCAGGATGGCACAGGCCTTTTGGGACACCAAAGCAGGACATTCGGCATCCTTGTATGACAAGTTATCACAAGATTTATGCAAGAAATTCAGCACTGGAATACCCATAGTTCAAATAGTATCTGCATCAGCCGAACTACCTGAGGAGGATATCATTAAACCAACAGTTATAGCAAAAACAGGAAAGATGACTCATGAGGATGAAATGGAGAAGATTACCAAGATGTTCTCGGAAATGACAGCACACATAGCTGATCTAGAAGCAAAGGTGATCCACCAGAATAGGCAGCCAAGAGGAACTTTCGTCGCTGAAGAATGCAACAAGACCGAGATAAATTGCTTTCTCTGCGGGAAACGTGGTCACTTTGCCAAGGATCGAACTAGGAGTTGGAAGGAAGGATGGGAGAAAGAAGAAGTAAAGAAGGCCGACCATACCAACGTAGTGTAAGAAATCGAAGAAGAAGATAAAGAATTTGGCGAAGAATACCTGGAAGCCTACCCTGTCGAAGCAGTCAGCCACACTACTACAAGGAAGACTCCCTACCCAAGAAAGAAGCTGATCCAGAAACCTGAGGTTGTTATTGAGAAGCCTAAGAAGCCAACACAAAGGCAACAGTTGAATGAGGATCAATGGGACAAAGCCTTCAAACAAATAATGCAACCTGGTGAGACAGTTACTTCAACTACTGGATATGAAGAAATGGTGGATCAGGAAAAAAATAAGAAGAAGAAGTCTAGGAGAGTTAGAGAATTCAAATATGACCCATGACAAGACATTGCCAGTCAGAAGGCAAACATTACCTTCAAACAACTCTTTCAGATCGCACCAACAACAAAGCAGAAGGTGAAAATGCAGATTATAGAAACCAAACCAACCATCTGGTTCGAGGAAGTCAACACCACCGAAGAACAAGAGGAGTGAACCTATACCTCATCCGCCTATGCACAATGCAACATTGAAGGAATAGCATGCTCAGTTATTATTGATACTGGAGCAGGAGTCAGCATTATTGCCAAGCATTTCCTAGACCGCCTAGGATGGGATATTGATGAACCCGCTACCTCTACCTTGGTTGTTGCAAGTAGGAAGAGCAGCATACCTTTAGGAGTACTCCGAGAAGTACCAGTTCAGTTTGGAACAGAAATAATCCCCGTCAGAATGGTTGTCACTGATGCACAATCCTATAATGCCGTCTTGGGTAACAGCTGGTTGAAGAAAGCTAAAGCAAGAATTGACCTGGATGCACAAAGGCTAATCTTCGTCAACCATGGAAGAAAGTTCAGTGTACCTCTGGATATTTAGAAAGGAGTAGTACCGAAACTCACTCAGAGACTAGAAGATGAAAGTGACATAGATGAAGAAATAACCCCCAGATAGGCGCATCTCAACTTGGTAGAAGAAGAAGCAAACGTGGTGATCCATAGTGAATACTGCTGCCTGACGCCTCCGGAGAAGAACCAATTGATTGAATACAACATGAGAAATACTAGATATCCATTCTGTGAGCAATGCATCTATTGTGCTGAGATGATGTGCACTTGTAGTGATACAAAGTTGATATCTTACGAGGATACCTTGGAGATGCACTTGCCAATGGAGAAGAAGATCAAGAAACCAAGATTGTCGCAGACCCGCCGAAGGACTCCACCCTCAATGAACTATGGACTGTATAATAGAAGGAACCCCCACCCATTCACAGACAACACTGGAGAAGTATGGGACTGTTTTTGGATGAATATTAGACACATTGGCAAAGGATGTCTCTGGGGAAATCGTAACATTTACCTGCAAGGATGTTACTGGGATGAAGTTAATCCCTATAACCTCTGGGAATGTGAAAACTGGGTCAGATATCTGGACGAACCATATGACATCAACTACCATGGAACTTGGAAGGAATATTATGATCAAGAACAAGAACAGATGATACCCGAAGAGAATGAAGATGAGGAAGTACCTGAAGAATGAAGCAATGAAGTTTACACTACTCAGACACCTATCGAAGTCAGAGCCTTATTCCAGGAAGATAACAAAGATGATGGACCTACACTAATTGAAGAAAGTAACTCAGACTTAGAAGAAGAAATTATCGCACTTGAGGAAATAATTCACCCCAATGAACATATCAGCATGCACTATTGGTGGTGGAAGGACTTATAGTAAAACTTACCTCAGGACACAACTCATAAACAGTGGAAGGAACCAAATGTCCCCACCTTCGAAGAAGTATTTACGGTTGAAGAAAAGGATACAGCAACTCGAGTTAAGAAACTGACGGGAAGTACAATCATACCAAAGAGAAAAACTGAAGGAGCCACAGGATACGACCTATATGTAGATGAAGATTACACCCTAGAACCGAAATCATCAGCCTTTGTAAAAACCGGAATCGCTATTGCCCTACCACCCGGACAATATGTACAAGTATGGGTAAGAAGTGGACTCTACTGCAACTCTGGAATAGGAGCATTCTCTGGATTAATAGATGAAGACTACAGAGGAGAAATCGAGGTTGGACTAGTTAACCACAACTACAGCCAATTCAAAGTATACCAAGGCGATTGAATTGCCCAAATGGTGATTGTCAAATGTGAACAGCAACCTTTGAAAGAAGTAGAAAACTTAGAAGAAACACGACATGGAAGGAAAGGATTTGGATCGACTGGACAAGCAAATGTGATAATGGAGAGACTGGATGACCAGGAGAGCACCAAGAAGCACATCTACTCCCTTAATGAAAACCTGTTACCGAATCAGAAGAAACAGTTACAAGACCTACTGAAGGAGTATGAAGATATTATCGCGATCAGTTTCAAGGACCTACCGGACCAAGCCTTCTTCACTTACCATATCAACACAGGAGATGCCAAACCGATCAAACAGGCACCCTACAGATTGCCAGCCAACTATCATGACTTTGTACGAAAGCATGTTCAAGAGCTATTGAAATCAGGAGTGATCGTACGATCAAAGAGCCCTTGGGCATCACCTATCAGTATAGTATTGAAGAAAGACGGACAAAGAATGGTTATCGATTACCGCAAATTGAACTCAGTCACCAAGAAGTACACATACCCGATCCCGCACTCAGAAGACTTACAAAACATGTTGAAAAAGGTGCAAATCTATTCAACCTTGGACCTATGGGCAGGATATAACCAAATCGGAATAACACCTGAAGCACAGGAGAAATCAGCATTTGTTACACCATTTGGACAGTATGAATTCACAAGAATGTCCTTTGGACTTTGCAATGCACCCGCTACCTTCCAGGCTGCAATAAACAAGATCTTCTACAATTTGATTGGATATGGAGTGATTGTGTACATCGATGACATCAACATTTACACAGAAAACTTCACAGAACACATGGTAATCCTGAAGGAAGTATTTGAACAACTTAGAAAGTACGGATTAAGGATCAAGCTGACAAAATGCTACTTTGGACAGAAGAAAATTGAATACCTCGGATTTATAATCAATGGAGGAGAAATCCACCCAGACCCAAAGAAGACCGAAATCATCAAGGCCTTCCCAACTCCGCAAGATAAGATGGCCTTATGAGGATTTTTAGGACTGGCCCAGTTCTATAAAAGGTTTATCCCTGGTTACTCTGAAATTACCGTACCCCTACACATGTTGCAAAGAAAAGGAAGAGCATGGGAATAGACATCAGCCACACAAACCGCCTTTAATCTGATCAAGGAAGCACTTACCCATGCACCAGTAATAGCAAGACCAGATCTCACAAAAGTATTCAAGCTATATATGGATGCATCGTCATTTGGACTTGGAGCAATTTTAGTGCAAGATGACAAAGAAGGAGAACATGTGATTACTTATGCAGGACGAGCTACTCATAGAGCAGAACCCTCTTATGGAGCCACTCAACTGGAATGCATAGCAGTCATTTGGGCTGTACAACACTTCTGCCACTTCCTGATTGGAAAACAGTTTACCCTAATAACAGACCACTCAGCTCTCAAATGGCTTTGGAATAAGCCAAATCTGACAGGAATGTATGCACGATGGCTAGCAATATTGCAGGAATATGACTTCATGATGCAATACAGAAAAGGACAGAATCATCAGAATGTGAACACCCTCTCACACCTACTCCAATTTATCTGAGATTGACACCCCGAACCAAAAAGAATATACCTACCCAATGAACACTGAACTCTATAATGGATATTTGGATTACCTCAGTAACCTAACCTTTACTGGGATGACGAACGAAAATGATCAACGGCTTATACAGATAATGGTACTCAACTATTTTATCAAAAATAATATACTTTACCGATGACACAGAGGACAGACACGACTTGTAGTTCCTAAACATAAAAAGCAGATAGTACTTCAGGCCTCTCATGATTATCAGCTGGCAGGACACATGGGTATAGATAATACATATCAATGATTATCAGAAAAATATTATTGGAAGAACATGTACAAAGACATTAGAGAATATATTAGGAGATGCGATACTTGCCAGAAGAGGCGCCGAGGAAAGGAAGTCGAGACCTTACAACTGATTGTACCTGGAGGACCCTTTGAATATATTGGAATAGACATTGTTGGACCGCTACCAAGAACACTTAGAGGAAATCGATACATCATAGTAGTAGTTGATTACCTGACCAAGTACCCCGAAGCAAGAGCATTGCCCCTTGCAGATACCCTTAATATTGCACCCTTTATCTACAAAGATATTATCTGCCGTCATGGAATACCTTATGAAATGACCTCTGATCAAGGAACTGAATTCGTTAATGAATTCATGCAGATATTGACGCAATACTTCGGAATCTACCAGATAAAGACTACTGCCTACCATCCCCAAGGAAATGGACTCACCGAATAGACAAATCAAACTATCAAGAACATGATTGCTAAAGTAGTACAATCACAAGGAGGAGATTGGGACTTGTACCTACCTTCTGCTCTATTTGCACTATGAACAATGAAACAAGAAACAACAAAGTTCACCCCTTTTGAGCTTGCTTATGGAAGAAAAGCTCATCAGCTGGTAGACCAAGTAATGACCACCCTGGAACCCAGCTATACCTCTTGGGAAACGCAAATCGAGCATCGTGTGACAAAGGAAATTCAAGAATTACACAACGTCTGAAATAAGGCGAGAGAATTTATTACCATTGCACAAGATCAACAAAAGAAGAATTACGACAAGGAACACAAGGAAACTGAGAGATTGAAGATTGGTGACCAGGTCTTACTATACCAGAACATAGTAGAGTCCTCATGGTCAGCAAAATTAGACCCAAAATGGGAACAAGCTTAGTGCTTTGAATCACTTTCGGTGCAGTACACACCAATTAAATCAACTGATATAGAATGATATGAAGGAGCTAGAGGAAGAGGTAAAACAGTTACAAAGAGATTTCTCTGAGTTAGAACTGTACCTTGAAGTCTAACTTGCAGAAAGGAAGGAGATGTGACAGAACATTTTGTAATGACATACAATTTGATCATGTGAGATCACAAGTCATATGACTTGCAATAATGCTGAGACTTGTAGCGTTGTTGAGATATGTAACAATACTGAGATCCGCAATCACACTATAACCTAAAATAGTATTTCGATCTGATATATTATTTCGTCGCCCAATTACATTATAACCTGATATATCATTTTATTATATCTTAGCCAATCAATTTGTATCTTATATTTAGCTGAGCCAATCAGAAATTCAAGTAGTAACCTGGGTAGCTGCCCGTATAGCACCTTGTAATTTCTTATAAATACCCCGCTCACAATTATCAATAAAATTCGAACTGTAACAAGCTAAGGAAGCTTACAACAGACAACCCAAGGGATACTGAAGCCTTACTCAAGGAGTAAGCAATTAGATAGTTTTGAGATTCTAACAGATATACTTTATTCAATCAATCACATATAATTCTTGCTAGTTAACACCCACATCGACACCCTTCTTAAGATGCTACTGCATAACCCACTAAGACCCCTAAAGCATATTTTCTGCATCTGCTCAACTCCGAGTATTTCGCCATTAATATATTTTAGTCTATCACAATATAAAATTTTGCAAGTTTAGCTAAACTCTTGTATATAACCTTAATAAAAAGCTATAACTGGACAGAAATCAATAAGGAACAAAACAAATCAGAGCAAGAGGTACTTAATACATTAAAGAAAGCCTTAGCAACTACACCTGTCTTAGCAAAACTAAATTGAATAAAGCTTTTCAAGCTGTATACAGATGCAAGCACAATTAGAGTAGGTATAATCCTTTTGCAAAATAATACTAAAGGCCTAGAATAAGTAATTTATTATGCAAGTCAAGGAACTTGTGATGCTGAAAAGAATTATAAATTAACCAAATTAGAGTATCTTACAGTCATATAGACAGTCAAGTAGTTTAGATATTATCTCATTAGATGATATTTTGAAGTTATCATAGACCATTCAGTACTTAAATAGCTATTCAACAGATCTAATCCAAGTAGAATATATGTACATTGAATTATGATACTTCATGAATATGACATCATAGTGAAATTTAGAAAAGAAAAAATAAATCAAAATGCTGATATACTTAGCAGAATGCTATTATTAGATGCTTAAGACAGAGTGTAATAATAAATATAATACTATACTATAATTTGGTAATTTAGTTGATAAGGAGAGAAATTAGAGAAGATATGAAGGATTGGACAAAGAATATTTTATTAACCACAGGTAGACAGTATAAGTTTCAGAATAATTTATTATATTGAAAAAGGGAGGGGCATATTATTCTAGTAATTCAAAAGAAGGATGTATTAAATATTTTATTATTAGTATACAATTATCCATTATCTAGACACATAGGCTAGAATAATACTTTATATTGATTTAAAAATTCAATATAGTAGCCCAGAATACAAGACAATATAACTAACTTCATCAGAAAAATGGTTAATTAATCCATGAACTATTTTACTAAGAGCTGTAAACTATTTTACTAAGAGCTACAAACAAAATAGCTATAGATATTGTGATGGCCGACCCCTGACTTAAATGATTTTCACAAATTTGTACTATGCTTGATTTAGAAGATTATTATAACACTTTGTCCCCTTCCTTTTATTTTGGCATGACGCCTTTTATTTCAGCACGACTCCTTTTATTTTGGCATGACGCCTTTTATTTCAGCAAAAGAGTCACTTCGCAAAGATTGGATTGTATTTTCATAGCAAAGTCTTTATTAGTTATTCTTTAGTCTCTTAAATTTGTATAAATACCCCTTCTATTTTCTATCTAAATAAATCAGTTTGCACAGAGTCTTGGAATATCTCAATATCAGTCATAGTAAAGCCTGAAGAGCACAGTACGTAGCTGTAGTAAGGATATACAAAGGGAGATATCGCATCTGACACTCTGAGCATTCTTAATGAACAAACAAATGAACAACCGGTTTTTAGTACATTTGTCACATCTTGGTGACCAACTGGCAGGAGAGTTATTGAAAGACTGACTCTCACATCCTCATTCAAGCAGAACTGAACTACCCCTTCAAGTAACGACAGCGCACTCATAGTGGAAGACAGCATCATTCAAAATGGATCACCAAAGGACACCCCTGCTTTTTATACGAAGAAGATCACTGAATAGTTCTGGCTCTAAGGAAGAAGAATTCATTATACCCGACCCTTCAGATGGCGATTATAGTGAGACAAGAGAATCCATCGCCTCTCTTACAGTATATGATGGGTTATTATCAGACAATGAATTAGCTATCAATTTTGGTGACGACCTTTAAGCATTATTTTACGAATTATCTGATGACGAAACAGACGACGAACCAGAAAACAATACATACGAAATAACAGAAAGACCACCAACTTTCACTAGTTACATACCAGCTGAATCAGTAATCAAGTTCATCGAAGATTTACAGATTTACAATGCGATCCAACAGTTCAACAATGTTGCAAAAGTAAACATCCTAGAAGCAGTTTTACAAGGACCTACCAAAATTGCATATGATGCTGCAATAGCCGCTATGGCAGCAAATGGAGGATTTAATAGAGGAGCAGGAGAGGCAAATGCAGAAGCTGATGCCTTAACAACCTTTACCAACGCCATCGCATAGTTAAGAGAAACCTATCATACCGCCGACATACAGCAAAGTATGAAAGATCAACTAGCATCAATGTACCAAGAAATAAACGAAAGCCCTCTCGCCTTCCATACGAAGATATGACATGCAGTGGATCTTGTGGGATATCCAGTAGCCAACCAGGACCTCATTATAGAGCAATCCTTTATGAATGGACTTCACCGGGAAATCGCCCTCCAAGTACGCTCTAGCCCGGTCGGACTAAATCATGTACAAAAGGTGGATTATATGCAGAGATATTGGGCTGCACGAAACCTGGGTCAAGATATAATGCAACAGATTTTACCAGGCAATCTTCAAGAAACCTGTACCATACCAGCAGTTGTACCCACCATTGCACCAGCAACAGTCAACTGGGGGGCAGCTTCACAAAAGGATCCAGCCATGAACGATCTCATTGAACAGATGAGCAAGATGACTGCGCATATATCAGACCTTAAAAGGTAAATCGATGCACAATGACCGGTCCAACAATTTATGGCAAACCCAACCCCTGCGACAGGATCAAATGCATATCCGATTGGCAACTTAAGGTGCTTCAGATGTAACCAAGATGGACATACATCAAGGGACTGCACTCAACCCAACACAAGAGTATATAAGAGATGTGGAGAAAAAGGGCACTACGCTTCAAGGTGTATGACGGAAACAAGCAGAATTGCCTAACTAAGAATGCAAGGACGAACCCAGATAAATGTCATCACCTTTGAAGAAGAAGATTTCGATAGCGAAGACGAGTACAGCTAGGTAGAAGCATTCCCGGCTGCCCAAGAAAAACGAAAACCCGGATGTCCTAAAAAGGCAGGATCTCCTTATATGACGAAAACTCCACGGGTAGTACAATGGGCACAAGAGTGAGAATTTGACAGTAATGAACAAGACGAGCTCTTCGAAGAAGAAGTAAATCAAATTATCCGAGAAGATACACTGATATCTGAGGCACCCACAAGTGAAGGAAATAAGGAATGCAAATTGCGGAAATCTAAGAAATACAGTCTAGACATATGGAAAGAAATAGAGGACATGACCATCCTGGTCAAAATAGGACAACTTACCAAATTCCCAACCTTCCGACAGCAAATCCGAAAAGGGATAAGTGATGCACAACCCGAGTATGAAGTAGTAGAGATCAATGCAATACAACAATTAGAAGACGACGAACCACAGAACTCATTAGCATACTCGCAATGTCAGATTGAGGAAATTATGATACCATGCATTATCGATACAGGTGCTGGAGGATACATTATCAGCAAAACGATGCTCGACTAACTCGAGTGGCAGATCGAAGAGGCCACAACCATGACAATCGTGGTAGCAGATGGACATGTCGCAACACCACTTGGCAAAGTATATGAACTACCTATTCGCTTCAGTAAACTTATCATTCCAGTATCGGCAATGGTAGTTAACACTACATCCTACGATCTTATCATTAGAAACAACTGGTTAAAGAAAGTACGGGCAGTAATTGATCTCGGTGTATACAAAATGTGAATCACCTGGAAAGGACGATGTTACAAAATACCCGTTGATTTAGAAAGAGGAGTCTGCCTGCAAATGATAGAAAGTGATGAGGAGGATAAGCAAAAGGAATTCTTCATAATGCAGATCGTATGGACTAACCAGAAGGCCAAGCCCTTGGAACGAAAAAGTGAACAAGCCGCTGGATTTGATCTCTCTACCATCAAAGACATTGAATTACAACTAGAAGAATCATACATAGTTAGGACAGGAATCGCCGTGAAAATACCTCAAGGACATTACAGTCAAATTAAACCAAGGAGTTCCCTAGCAGTTGCTAGAATTATGATTGATGCAGGAGTTATTGACGCAGATTACACAGGTGAAATCAAGATTGTAGTCATCAACCGACACTGATTCAATATAGCCAAACTCTATGGAGGAGATCGAATTGCACAGCTAATAATCATACCCATTTGGACGGGCAAGGCCATGGAAGTAACTAACCTCGAAAAAACAACTAGAGGAGACAAAGAGTTCGGATCTACCAGAATGAATATCGCAAAAATCGTAACGGAACTCAAGCATGTACCTAAAACGGTGAATAAGAAGGTGTATACTTTTGGAGAACAGCTCGGCAAAGAAGAAAAGAAGGAGTTACAAGAACTTATCAATGAGTACTCTGACATATTCGCAACAACCTTTGAGGAGATCAATCTGAAACTGCCAAAGTACTTTCATCACATTAACGTCCAAGGGCACCCCCCGATCAAATGTGCACTGTACCGAACACCGCCGGTATATATCGAATGGCAACAAAAAGAAATTGATGATATGGTCAAAGGAGGAATGGCTGCTAAAACAGACAGCCCATAAGGATTTCCGAATGTCATCACACCCAAGAAAGGATTAGAAGTGGGAACCTTTGCTCCAAGAATGTGTACTGACTTTAGGAAGCTGAATGACATCACTAAAGGAGATGCCTTTCCAATACCAAGAATTGACGATACCTTTTCAAAGATACCAATCTGCGCTAGTCTCTACACAACTCTTGACATGACCAGTGGATATTATTAGATGGGACTTGATGAAGAATCACAGAAAATCACTTCATTCGTAACCCCGCAAGGCCATTGGAAATATCTATGAATGCTGTTCGGACTCAAGAATGCCCCAGCAAGCTTCCAGAAAATGATGACCAAAATATTTGGAGATCTTGTCGGAAAAACATTATTAGTGTACATTGATGATATTACGATATTTACGGTAACATTCCCAGACCACATCAAGGCGTTATGCGAAGTATTCAACCGAATGAGAACCGAAGGCCTTTATTTGAAACCAAAGAAGTATACATTCGCTGCAGAAAAAGTTACAATGCTCGGGCACATTATCAACAAAAAAGGAATCCAAACCGATCCAGCTAAAGTAGAGGCCATCACCAAATTTAAACAACCTACAAATCGAACAGAGATGCGTGCCTTTCTGGGACTAGCCTTGTACTACCGATGATACATATGCAATTTTGCAAGCTTAGCTGAATCCCTGTATGCAACTCTTACAAAAAGCTACAATTGGGTGGAAATCGATGAAGAATAAAGTAAACTTGAACAAGAAGTGCTCAATGCATTAAAGAAGGCTCTGGCAACTGCACCTGTACTAGCAAAATCGAATTGGACGAAGCTTTTTAAGCTTTATACTGATGCAAGTACAATAGGAGTAGAAGCAATACTTTCGCAAGACGACACCAAAGACTTAGAACGAGTAATTTATTATGCAAGTAGAGGAACACGTGGTGCCGAGAAAAATTACGAATCAACCAAATTGGAGTGTCTTGTGGTCATATGGGCAGTCAAGTGGTTCAGATATTACCTCATCGGATGATACTTCGAAGTTATTACGGACCATTCGGCACTTAAATAGTTATTCAACAGACCCGATCCAAGTGGAATATATGTACAGTGGATCATGACACTTCAAGAATACGATTTCACGGTGAAGTTCAGAAAAGGGAAGACAAATCAAAATGCCGACGTGCTTAGCAGAATGCTATTATTGGATACCCAAGGCGGAGCGCAGTAATGAATGCAACACTATACTACAATCTAGTGATTTAGTTGATGAGGAGGGAAATTAGAAAAGATATGGAGGATTGGATGAAGAACATTTTATTAACCACCGGTAGACAGTATGAAATTCAGAATAATTTACTATATCATAAAAAAGAAGGATGCATTATTCCAGTAATACAGGAGAAGGATGTATCAAACATTTTATCCTTAGTATACAATCATTCATTATCTAGACACATAGGCCAGGACAACACTTTATATCAACTCAGGAATTCAGCATGGTAGCCCAGAATGCAAGATGACATAACTAACTTTGTGCGAAATTGCGACACATACCAAAAATGAGCAAGATCAAAAGACATGCCCCAAGCCACTTCTGCAACCATCAAGGCTGAGCCATTTTCGTACATTGGGATAGACGTCATGGGACCCATGCCAGTAACATTAATGGGAAAAAGATATATTATTTTAGCAGTAGATTTCTTTACAAAATATCCAGAGGTGATAGCAGTTAAAGACGCAGATGCGCAGACAGTGACCAAATTCTTGCATACCAACATTATTTGCCGACACAGAGTACTAAAGGAAATAACCAGCGACCGAGGCACGGAGTTTCTGAACGAATTAATTAGGGAACTCGAGCAGACTTACCATATTAAGCATATCCGAACGATGTCGTACCACCCACAGGGAAATGGTCAAACCAAATGCACCAACCAGATGGTCAAGAATATCTTGGCAAAGATTATCGATCAAGAAGCAACATGGGACCATTATCTTGATAGCACTCTTTTTGCAGTTCAAACCATTTGCCAAGCATTAACAAAGTTCAGCCCCTTCGAGCTTGTGTATGGGAGACTGCTAAACCAAGAATTCCACCACCCCAAAAAGGACAATGGAACATATGATGATCATTTATAGGCTCACGTTGCACAAGATATCAGCAGGTTATAATTAATCCGAAAAAAGGCATCCGTATTCATCAACAAGATGCAAGAGAGACAACGGACGAACCAAAACAAGAAGGTAAATGCAACCCCCTTATATATCAGAGATCAAGTCCTTGTATACTAAAACATAGTAGAATCATCATGGTTGGCTAAATTACAACCAAAGTGAGAAGGACCATACTATGTATGGGCTATAAAAGAGAGTACAATTTGGCTTAGGAGACTCAACGGTTCTATTCTCCCCTCCCTGGTCCACCGAAGCAAAGTCAAAATTTATCATGCCCAACAAATGCAGCCTGAAGAAGGATGTGGAAAAAGTGATGAAGGAAGCGCTGATGAAGGGATCTGAGACCATCAACTGGACGCCCCTTGACTAAGAGGAAGACCCCGAAAGGCTCCTTCTACTTAGCCAGCAGTACTATGAGTGATTGTACCATCAAAATCGTGCAACTGATGCTACGATCTGGTTCCATCAAGGACAAGCCCGAAGCCTGCATCACAAAAATAGAAAACAAGAAACGATACTGCCTAAATTTGTGAAAGAGATGGTTGACAAGACCTATGCACTCTTCTTGGGATATGAATGGCTCCTCTTAGGGTTTTACGAAAGGACTGTTGACATTTTGAAACTGACCCTTGCTGAAATCACTCAAATCCGTCAAGCCATAGAGGAAGAGATTGTCCTTTTGCCTTTTAGTCTTGAGGACGAGACATTCCCAGTTGAGCCCCCAGATGTAACGGCCGACCCCTGACTTAAATGATTTTCATGAATTTATACTATGCTTGATTTAGAAGATTATTATAACACTTTGTCTCCTTCCTTTTATTTCGGCATGATGCCTTTTATTTCAGCACGACTCCTTTTATTTCGGCATAATGCCTTTTATTTCAGCAAAAGAGTCACTTCGCAAAGATTGAATTGTATTTTCATAGTGAAGTCTTTATTAGTTATTCTTTAGTCTCTCAAATTTATATAAATACCCCTTCTATTTTCTATCTAAATAAATCAGTTTGCACAGAGTCTTGAAATATCTCAATATCAGTCGTAGTAAAGCCTGAAGAGCACAGCACATAGCTGTAGTAAGGATACGCAAAGGGAGATATCGCATCTGACACTCTGAGCATTCTCAACGAACGAATGAACGAACAACCGGTTTTTAGTACATTTGTCACAATATAGATGCTAGTTATAGACTATGAACTATTATTGGTGAACAGCTATAAACTACTCTAGAACTCTACTAGAATAATATTGCAAACCTTGAACACCTCTAGAATAATATCATGAACTATGAACTGGCTAGAACAGCCTGCAAACAGTCTGTGAATAGCCTATAAGTATATATGCTAGTTATAGACTATGAACTGAAAATAGTTTCCTAATGTTTGTACAAAACTATGACATTGTGATAGAAATATTTTTATTATGTTGAATTGCTCAAAAACATATTTGTGCTGCAGTACTACTTTACTTAGTATATTTCTTAGTTAGAGTAGTATATTTCTACATTTATATTATCAATTTTCAAATTGCAAATTGTATAATTCTACTAACAATTGTTCTAATCACCAACAATTGTTCTGATCACTAACAAATGTTTGCATCTTGAACATATGTTCATTTTCCTATTTTTAGTACTTAATTCTACCAGTATTTTATTATTTTATTACTTAGCAATCTATATAAATACCTCTCTCACAATTATTAATAAAATTCGGACTGCAACAAGCTAAGAAAGCTTCTTACAGACAACCCAAGGGATAACTCTGCAAAGTCTAAATAGACTTTGCAGAAGAAGCCTTAGTCTGAGACTAAGTAATAATTAGAAAGAAAGAGAAGTTTATTTGTGACAAAGCTTATTACATTACATTCACTATTTAATATACTTTCCTGCTAGTTACCCTACCCTTTAAAGCCACTACTACATAACCCACTAAGACCCTAAGATATGCTACAGTAAATATTTTGCTATTAGAATATTTTAGTCTGTCACAACATATACCAAAAATAAGTAAGAATAAAAGATATATCCTAAGCTACTTCTGCAACTATTAAGGCTGAGTCATTTTTATATATCAGGATAGATATTATAGGACCTATATCAGTAATATTAATGGAAAAAAGATATATTATTTTAGCAATTAACTTTTTCATAAATATCTAAAGGCAATAGCAGTAGAAGATGCAGATATACAAATAGTAGCTAAATTTCTATATACTAATATTATCTATAGATATAGAGTATCAAAGGAAATAATCAGTGACTAAGGTATAAAGTTTCTAAATAAACTAATTAGGGAACTTAAGCAGACTTACTATATTAAGTATATCCAAACAATATTGTACTACCCATAAGGAAATAGCTAAACTGAGTGTACTAACCAAACAGTCAAAAATGTTTTAGCAAAGATTATTGATCAAGAAGCATCATAAAACTATTATCTTAATAGTACCCTTTTTATAGTCTAAACTATTCATCAAGTGTTAATAAAGTTTAGCCCCTTTGAGCTTATATATAAAAGATTGCCAAACTAAGAATTTCACTATTTAGAAAAAGATATCAGAATATATAACAATTGTTTATGGGCCTATATTACACAAGATCAGTAGATTACAGTTAATCTAAAAGAAGATATCTGTATTTATTGATAAGATGCAGGAGAGATAGTGAATCAGCTAAAATAAGAAGGCAAATATAACCCCTTTGCATATTGGAGATTAAGTCCTCATATACTGGAACATTATTGAATTATCATAGTCAGCTAAATTACAACTGAAATAGAAAGAACTATACTATATACAAGCTATAAAAGAAAGTATAATTTGGCTTAGAAAACTCAACAGTTCTATCCTCTCTACTCTAGTCTATTAAAACAAGACTAAAAAGTATTATACTTAACTAATGCAATTACTGGAAAGATGTAGAAAAGTGATCAAGGAAGCATTGATGAAGGGATCAGACTTAATCAATCTAGTTCCTCTAGATGAAGAGGAAGACTCCAAAAAACTTCTCATCCTGATACAGCAGTATTATGAATAGTTATATAATTAAAGCTAAGTTACTGATGTTATGATTAGATTTCATTAGGGATATACTTGATACCTCTAATATTATTTACAGAGATAGGAGATACTATTGTTGAAGTTTAAAAGGGATATAGCTAATAGGATCTATATACTCTTCCTTAGATATGAATGAATTTTAGCTAGGTTCTATAAAAAGACTATCAATATTATTAAACTTATCTTTACCGAGATTACTTAAATTCACAAAGTAATACAAGATGAGATTATTACCCTTATAAGTCTTGAAGATAAGATATTTCTAGTTGAGCCCTCAGATATGATAGCTAACCCTTAACTTACTTGATTTCTATGAATTTTGTACTATGCTTGATTTGGAGTTACTGTAACCTTCTGTCTCCTTCTATTTTTAGTTAGTATCATTTTTATCAATAAACTTCATTTCTAGCAAGTGATCTTACCACTAGCAATGAATATAGTTTTTAGTGACTGATCTTATTTTTATTAATAGAATATTATTTGCAGTTATTAAGTTATACTTGTAGTGAAGTCTTTTCTAAATAAATCAGTCTAGTCAGAGTCTTTGAAATATCTTAAAATAGAGATAGCAATTTTATTATTTAAAATATCTCAAAATAGAGATAGTATTTTTATTACTCTAATTATTCTCAATTAATATATATATATAGAACAACTAATTATTAGTATATTTATTACAATAATAATGAAGAATATATACTAATAGTGAATGCATACTAATAGTAAGCAAGTACTGATAGTAGATGGCTAGGTTTAGTTTATAAATTTATCTATTTTCTATCTAGCTGTTACCAGAAGCTATTGGTTACTAGAAGCTACTACTTGCTGAAAAGTATATTATTAGATATTTTGAGAGCTTGAAAGTATTTTAGAAGCTTGAGAGTAAAGTTGGCATTTTTCTAGAAAAATGGTACTTAGCATAGAAATAAAAAAATAGGTGCTAGCAAATTGTAAAAAAATAGAGAAGTAGCTGTTTTCCTATTTTAGATATATATAATTTTATAATAACTTAATAGACTAGAAAATAATTGATTAGTTGCATACTTTGATAAAATATACTACTGCAATATTAAAAAAAAAGTAATAAAATAAAAATACATATTTAATAAAGAGGTTAAATAAATATATATATATATTGTGACAGCCGACCCCCAACTTAACTGATTTTCACAAATTTCATACTATGCTTGATTTAGGAGTTACCGTAACATTCTGTACCCTTCCATTTTTAGTCCTTGACGACTTTTTATTCTGCTTGACGACTTTTATTTCTGCTTGATAACTTTTATTTCTGCTTGATGACTTTTATTTCTGCAAAATGCCGCCACCAGAGTCATTACGTATCCTTTGCAACAATTGGATTGTATTTTCATAGCGAAATCTTTATTAGTTGTTCTTTAGCCTTTCAATTTGTATAAATACCCTCTCTATTTCTATCTAAATAAATCAGTTTGCACAGAGTCTTGGAATATCTCAATATCAGTCGTAGTAAAGCCTGAAGAGCACAGCACGAAGCTGTAGTAAGGATATGCAAAGAGAGATATCGCGTCTGACACTCTGAGCATTCTCAATGAACGAACAACCGGTTATTGGTACATTTGTCATATCTTGGTGCCAACTGGCAGGAGCTTTATCAAGTACTCTGAAGAGGAACGACTGAAGCTCATGTTCTCATTCAAGCAGGACTGAACTGTTATGACCGCAGACTCATTAAATTGATGCTCTGCATGAAATGAAATGAAATGACCTGAAGCTACAAATGGACTATCTCAAAAAGTGCAACTGGCACGTGCTATAGGAAAATGCCACTAGAAAACACCAAGGCATGCATTGACTGATGCAGGTTCGAATCACTGGTATAACCAGGTTCCACCCAAGACAAGACCTATAGACCCACGATCACTGGAGAGCAAAATGGACAGAAGAGAATTATCGAATAGGAATGGAGAGTGACACGGACAGAGAGTAATATTGCCGAAGAGCAATGATGAGTGAACAGGCGTACCGCGAACATCGAAAGAAATAATTGAACGATTACCAAATGCGAGCTGAATGGACACATGAGCAAACGAAACCAAACTGAACTGACCAAACAGCCGAACTGAATGAAACCGAAGTAAACTGATCGAACAGACCTATATGAAACGAACGAAGAGTAATATTGCCGGAGAGTGAAACGAATGAGAGCTATGATGATCAACGAAGAGCTACATAGATCGAGAAATGAATAACCGGAGAGCATCGCTGATGGCTGCACCAGCGAGCCAACGGTTTGAACGATCGCCGAATAAGTTGAACGACACCTGAACAATTACTGAATGCGAGTCGAACAAACTGAACTAACCAAACTGAAGGAGAAATGGAAAAACGAAGAAATCGATAAATTATGACTATCCCGAAGCCAGCGCACCCTGGTATGTGCTATAGGAAATGACCAGAAAGACCAGTGACACTTGCCCTAGAGGAAGAATAAAATGATCACAGCAACGATTTCAACCTAGATATTGATCATTACTGGAATGATTTTGGAAGATTCTACAATGAGAGAGTAAAAATGATTCAAAAGCAGGCAAACTTTGCAAATGGACTCAAGACAAGAAACCTTCCATTTTAAGGAGAACTCTGAGAGACATGTCAAGATAAGCAACCTTGAGAATAAATGTTATGAATCGATGAAGAGATCTTTATTACCAAATCAGCTTTTGATTAATATATATGGAAGAAGATGGAGTGAAACTATTTATTCAGATTGTCTAAAAGTGACTGGATATTGTTGGAACTGTGAAGTCATAGTAAAAGTATAGAAAAAAGAGTAGGGTGTGATTTAGAAGACTTTTTGGAGAAAGACAGAAGCGATGGACGACCCCATTCTTATACCCACCGGAATCATATACAAACAAGCACCCATACCCGAATCTCGGCGCGACCTCAAGGACTTACCCAGACTAGACACCTCATTGCTGACCCAAGCAGACAACCCTTGTTGAAGAGAACAGACAAATTCAGATAATAAGAGAGCAAGACATATGACGAGATGCCCAAAATGACGAGACTAGCTAAAAAACGAATCACCGAAAGCAAGTCACCAGAAATGGAATCACGCATAAATCCCACGCCCCAAGACCTCATGACCGACA
Source organism: Endogone sp. FLAS-F59071 (assembly GCA_003990785.1). Taxonomy (NCBI): domain Eukaryota; kingdom Fungi; phylum Mucoromycota; class Endogonomycetes; order Endogonales; family Endogonaceae; genus Endogone; species Endogone sp. FLAS-F59071. Next base: position 3,514 of record RBNK01000063.1, on the reverse strand, counting down.
TTCAGTCTGACCGACATGCAGCATTCAGACAAGCACGACATGTGCGTACACACACACACACACCCGAATCACTTACCTCATTGTCAATGGTTATAAATAACCCTAGCAAATCCCCTAGCTTGAATGATTTGGACCGGCGAATCAGTTCAGCTCATCAGCCAGACTATCGACGAAGCCAAAGGACATCCGACCGAGGACCCGATCCATGCCCAAATGAATGAATAACCTAAGAGTTAGAAGGAAAATAGACTCGACGAATCAGCTCACGCCCGAATGTTAGAATTGTTGTAATTATTAGCTTATTATATCTCTTCTATCAATGATCGATGCATCAACAATCAATCATATGTCACTCAATTGTGGCTTAGACGATCTTTGTTTGTATCGACCAATCATAATTTAGCATTAATAAATACACACATATTGGCTTCATTAGCCAGTGCACTCTTTACTCCAAACACATATTCGAAGATCAAATTTCAACAGGTTATGAGCCCTGAGCCGCTCGAATTGCAGCTTGACAATCTGAGATCTATGCAATCATAGCATCTACGCAATTATAACTGCGATTACTGTAAGTGTTTATTTAAAATTGTAAACAATGCGTCAAACAAAGCGATAAACAACACGACAAATGACACTGCGATAAAGTAACGCGATAAACACGTAACGACGCGACACAACGAAATGGACAACCTATATGCATCATCGTCATCAGCAACAAGATCGACAAGATTGCGGTCTAAATCAAAAACAGACAACAGATATCAACCCCCTGATAATGACGATGAAGGATTGGATAGAAACCATCAGAGCAATATTACATTTAGCCTCGATCGACAGGAACAGATGGCTACAATGATCAGAAATCAGGAAGATAAATTAGACATGCTTGCAACCCTAATGGGTGAATTGATGGCAAAAATCAACAAAACAATCACATCACCTAGCGTGCCAACCAATCAGAATGCAGCTACAGAAGGCAATACGCCACGACCATCACCATCACCAACAACATCAACAAAGCTTAACGATCTGGCAAAGGAGTACCTGAGATCGATCAACAAATTCGATGGATCGAGTGGCGCACCCAGATTGTTTGATTACCTTGATGCCGTAGAGCAATTTATCACCAGCGCCAATCTATCAGTATAAAAGGAGAAAGTTAACGCAGCAATCAGTAAAATTACAGGCAATGCTAGAATGTAGCTATAGAGACACATGAATACATCGGGAGAATTTGAGTCGTGGGATGAGCTTAAAGAAGCTATGATGCAAAAATATGCACCAATGGAACAATTGTTACGAATGCGCGATAAGCTTGTGATGATGAAGCAAAAAGGATCGATCGAAGATTATAATGACGCATTCAACCGAATTATGGTGCAAATCGAAGATATGACCGACACAGAAGCTATACTGCAATATCTCCGAGGTCTAAGCCCTAGATACCGGGAATTAATACTTGTGCAGGAGAATATGCTGACAATGCTGGAGGCTTTACAACTCGCATGCATCAGGTTCGACCCAGATAATAAACAAAGGCGCGACGAAGCCCATGCGACAGACCGAGGCGGCTACCGAGGCGGCGACCGAGGCGGATACTGAGGTGGCGACCGAGGCAGCTACTGAGGCAGTGGTTGCAACAACCGAGGCGGAAACGCCGGATGAAGCCGAGGCTACAACAACGAAAACGGAAATAATCGAGGAGGTCATAATGACAGAGGCGACCAAGGCGGCGATCGCAGAGCCAATCGAGGCGGGAATTTTCGGGGACACCCTCGGAAATGTTATGTCTGTGAGGGAGAACACAGAATATTTCAATGCAACAAATTCAACGATTGGGTAAAAACAGAAAAAGAAAAGGCTAAACCGAGAGCCGAAGTAAATCTGGTGATCGGCGCTATCATCGATTCGGGTGCTACGCAACATATGTTCAACCAATTGGAGCTCTTCGAGACAGTGGCTGAGCACGACGGCTTGGTCACGTATGCAGGGAATGAGAAATTACACGTAACGCACATTGGGATAATTGAGCTCGACGACGAGCTGAAATTACGGGACGTCTTATATGTACCGGAGATCACCAGAAATTTAATATCTGTGTGGGCATTGACACATGACGGAAATGACATAACCTTCAAGAGCGACGGATCAGTAATTAAAATCGGCGTGGATCACGAAGAAATTAAAATTGGACAAGCTGATAGCGACCTATTTCATTTATCGACATCACCAGAGCTAGAGCTAGAAGCAAGCATCGCCGATTCCAACATAGCCGATTTCAAGATTGCAAACATTGCCGATTCCAAAATTGATGACTATATATTATGGCATCACCGACTAGGCCATCCGGGCCGAAATACTCTGCAATCAATCAACAAATTTGTCACAGGGCTCGGAGATGTGTGGCTATCAACCGGACAAATCGAAATATGCGCCGGGTGTGAACATGCAAAGTCGTACCGCAAGCCATTTGGACATGCGAAAAATCGATCGATGGAGCCTATTAGAAGGGTACACACAGATCTGTGCAGGCCGATGCCCACGCCATCAGTCAATGGAGCAAAATATATATTAACTTTTATCGATGACGCTACTCGCTACGTCACAACATATTTTATCGACAACAAAAGTGATACATTTGATTGATTCCAGACATTCAAGGCATTCGCCAAGATGCAATCGAGCTGAAAACTCAAGATTCTCCGATCAGATGGAGGAGGAGAGTATGTAAACACCGAGATGCACGAATTTTTAATCAAAAATGGAATTCATCATGAAATGACGACGCCGGACATGCCACAACAAAACGGTGTAGCCGAATAATATAACCAGACATTGATGGAGTCAATCTGGGCAGTTAAAATTACTGCCAGCATACCTGACGAACTTTGGATGGAACTTGCCACAAGTGCTACATATTTACACAACCAATTGCCAATGCGAGCCAATAAGGAGAGTGCTTCACTATTTGAATTATGGCACGGTCACAAGCCTGATATCAGTAACTTGCACATCATATGGGCTGATGCATATATGCATATTCGCAAGGGAAAAAGGTCAAAGCTGGCGCCCCGATCCAAAAAGCTTAAAATGATTGGCTATCATGATGAAAAGAAGGCATATAGGCTCTGGGATCCAACCAATAGGAGGATAGAGATCAGCTGTGACATCACATTCGATGAATCTATTATATTAAAATCCCCAACAATCGTCAACCCAGAAGATCAAGAATATGTTATTGAAGTGATCATCGGAGAATGCGAGATTGATGAAAAAAGGCAATATCTGGTTAAATGACTAGGCTATGATGATGACGACAACACCTGGGAGCCAATCGAACAATTGATCGACACTGAAGCTCTACAAATTTGGCGAGATCGCATGTCAGAAGCTAATTTAATTGAATCGACCGATGACCCAATGACCTACAAGGAGGCAATTTTTCTGCCTGACACAAAGCTTTGGAAGGAAGTGATCAATCAAGAGCTTAAATCACTTAAGAATAATG
>RBNK01000062.1:0-45282 GCA_003990785.1 Endogone sp. FLAS-F59071 | reverse complement strand
TCAGAAGCTAATTTAATTGAATCGACCGATGACCCAATGACCTACAAGGAGGCAATTTCTCTGCCTGACGCAAAGCTTTGGGAGGAAGCGATCAATCAAGAGCTTAAATCACTTAAGAATAATGACACATGGACAATTGTACCTGAGGTGCCTGCGGGACACAAGCTGATTGGATGCAGATGGGTATTTAAAAAGAAACTCAACACTGATGGATTGGTTGCCAGGTACAAAGCGAGATTAGTTGCCAAGGGATATTCACAACAGCAAGGAATTGATTACGATGAAACATTTGCTCCTGTGGCGAAATTTACGTCGATCAGAGCACTGTTATCGATCAGAGCAACCCTAAACTTAGAAATTCACCAAATGGACGTAAAAACTGCGTTCCTGAATGGCGATCTTGATGAAGAGATCTACATAATGGTACCTGAAGGAATCGACCAATCGGAGCTGTCACCGAGAGCTGTGTGTAAGCTCAATCGATCACTATATGGACTAAAGCAATCACCTTATATATGGAATCAGAAGATCGACAACTATTTCAGCCAATCAAATTTTACAAGACTACAATCAGATCACAGCATTTATCTAAGGAGAAGACAAGACGATCAATATCAATCGCTGATAATTATTACCATATATGTTGATGATCTACTAATTCTGGCTGATTCGATGGAAACGATAAACAAATTTAAGGCGGAACTTAGCATCACATTTGATATGACAGACTGTGGCGAAATTAAACATTTTTTGGGTATTTGAGTCATGCGCGATCGAAAGACACATACGATCACAATTGATCAAAGCCACTTCGCCAATCAAATCATTACAAGGTTTAACATGACGGATGCCAAACTAATCAGTACACCCCTTGATCCATCCATCCAACTCAAAGCTGAAGGAGGAAAATCTGCAGATCAAAGTCTGTTCAGACAAATGATCAGTAGTATAATGTACCTGATGATCGGGACGAGACCTGATCTAGCTGCTGCTATCAGCATCATCAGTCAATTCTTGGCCAATCCAATGCAAGAACATCACCACGCCCTCAAACGATTATTAAGATATATTAAAGGAACAGCCAATTATAAGCTGTGCCTTGGACACGATCAGGATCTAAGACTGATCGGTTTCAGCGATGCTAACTGGGGAGGAGACATTAACACATGACGATCAACCACGGGATATATTTTCAACCTATCAGGAGGAGCTATCAGCTGGTCAAGCAAATGCCAAGCAACCGTTGCCCTATCAACAACTGAGGCAGAATATATGGTATTAGCTCATGCGACAAAGAAAGCCATTTGGCTATGCACCCTATTGGATGAGCTAGGATATTTGCCGAATTGTGCAACAACCTTATTTGAAGACAACTAATCAGCAATCGCCCTCACCAAAAATCCAATTAATCATGCTCGATCAAAGCATATCGACATTCAGCACCACTTTATTCGAGAGAAAGTTGAATCAAAGATGATAGATATCATTTACATAGCGACAGATGAAATGATCGCCGATGCATTAACCAAGCCACTTGCGCGACCAAGACTTGAAATGTTGATCGCAAAAATGGGCTTACGTAACTAACATTATTTTTTTAAAAATTTTATGTTCTTTATCACGTCATTCTTATTACTCAAGTAGTATTTTATATATAATTATTTGCAGTAAATGTACTTTATGGATGACATTTGTGATGTACAGTTGAACACTTTACTTTTATTCTTTTATTTTTTTTACTTATTTATTTTTATCGAGATATATCAAGCAGGGGGAGTGTTGTAATTATTAGCTTATTATATCTCTCCTATCAATGATCGATGCATCAACGATCGATCATACGTCACTCAATTGTGGCTTAGACGATCTTTGTTTGTATCGACCAATCATAATTTAGCATTAATAAATACATGCATATTGGCTTCATTAGCCAGTGCGCTCTTTACTCCAAACACATACATTCGAAGATCAAATTTCAACATTACTATGGTTATTATAATTGATGTTATCGATGATATCTCTCCAGAGGGATCTATTCTTGAACAAAATGAGAGAAAATCTACTTTGTCCAGAAAACATATATATAATGATAAAAAACAGGATACAGTAAATAAAAAACAGTACTGTGAACACTGCAAAGAGTATAAAAAAACAGTTTTGGATGATGATAGGTATATACTGATATTATTGTTAAGCTTAAATCATATATAGAATATATAGTTATATAGCATAAAATATAATTATATTAATCAATACAAATTATATATATATATATATATTTTCCATCATAGATGTCTGTGGTTAAAAACTGGATTGTGCATAATTTGTATAAACAAGGAATTCAATAGACTTGCTGCCTGGCTTATTCTTCCTGGAAAAATCACCCAAATACTAGCAGAGATGTGTGATAAAACAGCTTATCATGCTGCTGCTGTATTAGAGCAAATTGCAATTAGTACCTTTAATATAGATATAAAAAAATATAAAGAACTAGGTACAATTATAAAAAATGCACACTGCATCAAGCTGGCTAAATGAATCTCCAAACTAAAATAATATTAAAAACTGTAAAATATACCTTTGTTCAATAATCATACCAATAAATATATATAATAACTAATGCTAGTAACACTGTTATGATGATTAGTAAAATGCCAAACAAGTCTCTGATCATCAGAATTGCATGCTGTTCTATATACAGAGCTATTATAAATGTCAAAAAGAGAAGTGCAAGCACTATTATAGTATTGATAAAATCACCTAAAGAAGAGAGGGCATTATCTTCATGACTAGAGAGAATATATCTGTGAACATAGAACATATCACTATAGATGATGAATGAAACTATTGCTACCCAATAACTGCGGGTTAATGCAGTGATCAAATTAGACAAACTGTATAGTACTAGTCCAAAAAGATCCATTTTGCAGAGGTAAAGAGAGTTGTATACTGGTTACAATAGAGTACTTTATATATTCACACTTATCAGTCAAAAGCCAGTTCATATGAATATCTGTTAAAGTACTGCTGTAGCTTGTTATTATTATTACTCTCTCTTATATTAAGATGCACCACAACACCACTCTACCTCCACCAAAAATCCCAGTGCCTACAATACTATGAAAAAAATGCCACTACAGCCATTTAACTTCTCCATCTTCCTCAACTTCTAGACTACATGCTCATAACCTGCACAACAAGAGAATATCAACTTTCACTACAATCTGCCCTAGACTTTGCAGAAATAACCTTTATGAGTGCTACAGGTGCATATGTTTTAATGGTATAGAGAGAAGAGGCAAACCAGCTTGTACAGAAACTGCATATAATATTAAAAGATGAAAATAAGTATAATGTAGATGATCTGATGCAGTGAATGGAAGATGTGGTTGCACCTATCCACCAGACAATGTTGGTATTTGGATCTTTATTAAATCTCAAAAAGAACCTTTCCAATAAATCATGGATGCTTTTGCAGCAATATTTTATACCTATAGTGAGAGTAGAACATGATAGTTCTATAACTGAAAAACATGTACAATAAAGAGAGACTATTCTAGCTTATAAATATATTATTAAAAAAATTCTTACACTTTATGACTATATCAAAAAGCTTGGCTATTTCTCTGTTTAACTTTTTACTAAAATCTGTCTAAGGCTCTTCAGGGATTAGATTAATATAGATGAGCTTGAATAGGATTAGCTCTACACATATTAGATTGTTGAAATTATTAGCTTATTATATATCTCTCTCTCCTATCAATGATCGATGCTATGTTACTCAATTGTGGCTTAGACGATCTTTGTTTGTATCGACCAATTATATATTAGCATTAATAAATACACACATATTGGCTTTATGAGCCAGTGTGCTCCTTACCCCCAAACACACATTCAAAGATCAAATTTCAACAGGTTATGAGCCCTGAGCTGCTCAAATTACAGCTCGACAACCTGAGATCTATGTAATCATAGCAATTACAACTGCAATTACAATAAGTGTTTATTTAACATTATAAACAACGCATCAAACAATATGATAAACAATGCGACAAATGACACCATGATAAAGCAACATGATAAACAACATGTAATGACATAGCATTCAATGACGCAATACAACGAAATAGACAATCTATACACATTATTGTCAGCAACAAGATTGATAAGATTGTGGTCTAAATCAAAAACAGATAACAGATATCAAACCCTTAATGACAATGAAGGATTGGATGGCAACTATTAGAGCAATATAGGATTTAGCCTCGATAGACAGAAACAGATGGCTACAATGATCAGAAATCAGGAAGATAAATTAGACATGCTGGCAACCCTATTGGGCAAATTGATGGCAAAAATCGATAAAACAAATGCATCACCCAGCGTGCCAACCAATCAGAATGCAGCTACAGAAGGCAACACACCACAAATACAAACACAATCACCATCACCAACAACATCAACAAAGCTTAACAATCTGGCAAAGGAGTACCTGAGATCAATCAACAAATTCGATAGGTCAGGAGGTGTACCCAGATTGTTTAATTACTTTAATGCTATAGAGCAATTTATCACCAGCACCGATCTATCAGTATAAAAGGAGGAAGTCAATGCAGTGATCAGTAAAATTACAGGCAACACTAGAATGTGGCTATAGAGGCATGTGAACACATTGGGAGAATTTGATTCATAGAATAAGCTTAAAGAGGCTATGATGCAAAAATACGCACCAATGGAACAATTGTTACGAATGCATGATAAGCTTACAATGATGAAGCAAAAGGAATCGATCAAAGATTATAATAATGCGTTCAACCGAATTATGGTGCAAATCGAAGACATGATCAACATAGAAGCTATACCGCAATATCTCTAGGGCCTAAGCCCTAGGTACTAGGAATTAATACTTGCATGGGAGAATATGCCGATAATGCTGGAGGCTTTATAACTCGCATGCATCAGGTTCAACCCAGATAATAAGCAGAGGTGCGATGAAGCCTATGTGACAGACTGAGGCGGTTACTAAGGCAGCTACCAAGGCGGCAGTCACGGCAACTGAAGCGGAAGCACTGGACGAGGCCGAGGCTATAACAATGATAACGGAAATAATCAAGGAGGTCATCATAATGACAGAGGTGACCGAGGTGGTGATCGCGGAGCCCATCGAGGTGGGAATTTTTGGGGATACCCTTAGAAATGTTATGTCTGTAAGGGAGAACATAGAATATTCCAATACAACAAATTCAATGATTGGGTAAAAATAGAAAAAGAAAAGGCTAAACCGAGAGCCGAAGCAAATCTGGTGATTGGCACTATTATCGATTCAGGCATCATACAACATATGTTCAACCAATAGGAGATTTTCGAGATGGTAGCTGAGCATAACGGCTTAGTCACATGTACAGGGAATGAGAAGCTATGCACTATGCACATTGGGATGATTGAGCTTGATGACAAGCTGAAATTATAGGACATTTTATATGTACTGGAAATTAATATCTGTGCGGGCATTGACATGTGATGGAAATGACATAACCTTTAAAAGTAACAGATCAGTAATTAAAATCAGTACAGATCACAAGGAAATCAAAATTGGACAAGCCGATAGCGACCTATTTCATTTATCGACATCACTAGAGCTAGAAGCAAACATCACCGATTCCAAGATTGATGACTATACATTATGGCATCACTAGCTGGGCTATCTGGGCCGAAATACTCTGCAATCAATCAACAAATTTGTTACAGGGCTTGGAGATGTGCAGCTGTTGACCAGACAAATCAAAATATGCGCCAGGTATGAACATGCAAAGTTGCACCGCAAGCCTTTTGGACACGTGAAAAATCAATCGATGGAGCCTATCGGAAGGGTGCACTTAGATCTGTATGGGCCAATGCCTATGCCATCAGTCAATGGAGTGAAATATATATTAACATTTATCGATGATGCTACACACTACATCACAACTTATTTTATTGACAACAAAAGTGATACATTTGATCGATTCTAGGTATTTAAGGCATTTATTGAAATGCAATCAGGCCGAAAACTGAAGATTCTCCAGTCCGATGGAGGACGAGAGTATGTAAACACTGAGATGTGTGAATTTTTAATCAAAAATGAAATCCATCATGAAATGACAATGCCAAACATGCCGCAACAAAACAGTATCACTGAAAAATATAACCAGACATTGATGGAGTCGATCTGGGCTATTAAAATCACTGCCGACATACCTGACAAACTTTGGGCTGAACTTGCCACAAGTGCTATATATTTACGCAACCGATTGCCAATGCAAGCCAATAAGGAGAGTACTTCACTATTTGAATTATAGCATGGTCACAAGCCTGATATTAGTAACTTGCGTGTCATATGGGCTGACGCATATATGTATATTCGCAAAGGAAAAAGGTCGAAACTGGTGCCCTGATCTAAAAAGCTTAAAATGATTGGCTATCATAATGAAAAGAAGATATACAGGCTCTGGGATCCAACTAATAGGAAGATAGAGATCAGCTGCAATGTCACATTTGATGAATCTATTATATTAAAATCCTCAACAATCATCAACCCAGAAGATCAAGAATATGTTATTGAAGCGATCATTGGAGAACGCAAGCTTGATGAAAAAAGGCAATATCTGGTAAAATGGCTAGGCTATGACAATGATGATGACAATACCTGGGAGCCAATCGAATAATTAATAGATACTGAAGCTCTACAAATTTGGCAAGATTGCATGCTAGAAGCTAATTTAATTGAATCGACTGATGACCCAATGACCTACAAGAAAGCAATTTCCCTGTCTGATGTAAAGCTTTGGTAGGAAGCAATTAATTAAGAGCTTAAATCACTTAAGAATAATGACACGTAGATGATTATACCTAAGGTACCTGTGGGACGCAAACCAATTAGATATAGATAGGTATTTAAAAAGAAGCTCAACACTGATGGATCGGTTGCCAGGTACAAGGTGAGATTAGTTGCTAAGGGATATTCACAACAGCAAGGAATTGATTATGATGAAACATTTGCTCCTGTGGCGAAATTCATATCAATCAGAGCACTTTTATCAATTGGTACAGTCCTAAACTTAGAGATTCACCAAATGGATATAAAAACTACATTCCTGAATGGCAATCTTGATGAGGAGATCTACATGATGGTACCTGAAGGGATTAACTAATCGAAGCTGTCACCGAGAGCTATGTGTAAGCTCAATTGATCATTATATAGACTAAAGCAATCACCTCATATGTGGAATCAGAAGATTGACAACTACCTCAGCCAATCAAATTTTACAAGACTATAATCAGATCACAGCATTTATCTAAGAAGAAGACAAGATGATCAATCGCTGATAATTATTGCCATATATGTCAATGATCTACTAATTCTGACTGATTTGATGGAAATGATGAACAAATTCAAGGTGGAGCTTAGCAATGCATTTGATATGACAGATTGTGGTGAAATTAAACATTTTCTAGGTATTCAAGTTATGTGCGATTGAAAAACACACACAATCACAATTGATCAAAGTTACTTCACTAATCAAATCATTACAAGGTTTAACATGATGGATGCCAAGCCAATTAGTATACCCCTTAATCCATCCATTCAACTCAAAGCTGAAGGGGGAAAATCCACAGACCAAAATCTATTCAGACAAATGATCGGTAGCATAATGTACCTGATGATTGGGATGAGACCTGATCTAGCTGCTGCTGTTAGCATCATCAGTCAATTTTCGGCCAATCCAATGCAAGAACATCACCATGCCCTCAAACGTTTATTAAGATATATTAAAGGAACAGACAATTATAAGCTGTGCCTTGGATGCGATCAGGATCTAAGACTGATCAGTTTCAGTGATGCCAACTGGGGAGGAGATATTAATACATGACGATCAACTACAGACTATATTTTCAACCTATCAGGAGGAGCCATCAGCTGGTCAAGCAAGTGCCAACCAACCATTGCTCTATCAACAACTGAAGCAGAATATATAGCATTAGCACATGCAATGAGAGAAGCCATTTGGCTATGCACCCTATTGGATGAGCTAGGATATTTACAGAATTGTGTGACAACCTTATTTGAAGATAACCAATCAGCAATTGCCCTCACCAAAAGCCCAATTAATCATACTTGATCAAAGCATATTGACATTCAGCACTACTTTATTCAAGAGAAAGTTGAATCAAAGGTGATAGATATCATTTACATGGCAACAGATGAAATGATCACTGATGCATTAACCAAGCCACTTACATGACCCAGACTTGAAATGTTGATCGCAAAAATAGGCTTATGTAACTAACTTTTTTTTCTTCTTCAAAAACTTTTATTTCCTTTATCATGTCACTCTTATCACTTAAGTAGTATTCTACATATAGTTATTTGCAGTAAATGTACTTCATGAATGCCATTTGTGATGTACAGTTGAATATTTTATTTTTTGTTTTATTTATTGAGATATATCAAGCAGGGGGAGTGTTGAAATTATTAGCTTATTATATATCTCTCTCTTCTATCAACGATCAATGCTACGTCACTCAATTGTGGCTTAGAAGATCTTTGTTTGTATTGACCAATCATATATTAGCATTAATAAATACACGCATATTGGCTTCATGAGCCAGCATGCTCCTTACCCCCAAACACACATTTGAAAATCAAATTTCAATATAGATTAGGTTGAGAGAAAATCTCCACCAGACCATCAAGGAAGTAGATATCTTCTAATGAGATTGTTAGCTTATATGTACAAATCTGGCATAGCATTGCTTCAATTTGGTCTTCATCTATATCACCAAAGTTAACCTCTATACTACTACAGCCCTTTTGTTGCTGATACACTTTGAGTATACCTCAGGCTTTTGGTAATTGTAAGTACTACAACCAAGTGTCTAAGTGATAGAATGTTTTATGATAGCCATATTTATAGCCTAGTTGTTCTCTTATACATACCCTAAATGCATTAATAAACATCCCCCACTGTGCAAGTTCTTTGGTTGCAACTAGTCTACCCTGCACTTGATATCTATACTCTTTTAGAATTTTACTATTAGGTTAGTATAGCAATAGATATTTGATCTCAAAAAGCACATACTCAAATTTGATCCAAGTTTTATGCTCGCTATATCTAGTCTATAAGCTATCATCTGCCATATAGTACACTATTCCAATACCATCTGGAAAGTAGTGGAAGTTCTGCATATCTGGCACCTTGGGAATACACAAATCAGAGCAATATATTTTAGTAGCTAAAATATTGTCACAGTATGCTCTTGCAACCTGCTCAAATGCCTATAATAATGGTTTATCAATGGCTTGCTTTTGTCCAGATGTACTTTAATAATTTGTCCAATAAGCTCTTGATATTGATTAAGCCTATTTTTCCAAGTCCACCTCTTTTTATAAGAAGACAAAAAACAATAGCTATACTAAAATTCATTTGTTCAAACAGGTTTTATTGGTTATACTATATTAAAAATAAAAAATAAAAAATAAAATAAAAAAAAAAAATCACTAAGTAATAATTCTGGGGAAGGCTGGGATCTGACAAGTATTAGGATTGCATCTATTAAAATAATTTTGTAAATGAGTAGCCTGATTGCAATCAGGGTTAACTACAGTATCATTTGTATCAACAGTTCCAAGCATGTATACATCAAAAATTTCATTGTATTTTACCCTACTAAAGGCTATAATATTATAGATACTCATATCTAGATCAATCACTCATTATCCCCAAAGCATCATAATAATAGAATAACTAGTATTATCAACTAGTGTGATAGTATAACAGATTGTTGTATAGCCATTTTTATAGCTTCCTATCTGTACACTTATACTGATAACCATACCAATAATATCTACTTCATCACTACTGTTGAGTCTATCCAGAGGTGTAAAATCAAATATTATTTATATACAATCTTCAAGTGCACATAGCTCAATCTAAGCTGTATTTCCTATACTTAATGATTGCACTTGATATCTGTTGAGTATCAGGTATATACCTGTGATATGGTAACTTTGTCCTAGTACCAGCTTGTCAAAAAATGCCCTTTTGGTAAATGTGATATGGATGCTAGCAGTAGCATCATAATGTTGAAATTATTAGCTTATTATATCTCTCTCTTCCATTAATGATCGATTGTTACGTCACTCAATTGTGGCTTAGACAATCTTTGTTTATATCGACCAATCATAAATTAGTATTAATAAATACATGCATATTGGCTTCATAAGCCAGTGTGCTCTTTTACTTCAAAACACATATTCGAAGATCAAATTTCAACAGATTATGAGCCCTGAGCCACTTGAATTGCAGCTCGACAACCTGAGATCTACACAATCATAGCAATTACAACTGCGATTACAGTAAGCGTTTATTTAACATTGTAAACAATGCGTCAAACAACACGATAAACAATGCAATAAATGACACCACGATAAAGCAATGCAATAAACAACATGTAACAACATAGCATTTAATGATGCGACACAATGAAATGGACAACCTATACATATCATCATTGTCAGCAACAAGATTGACAAAATTACAGTCTAAATCAAAAACAGACAACAGATATCAACCCCCTGATAATGACAACAAAGGATTGGATGGCAACTATCAGAGCAATATTGGATTTAGCCTCGATCGACAGGAACAGATGGCTACAACAATCAGAAATCAGAAAGATAAATTAGATATGCTGGCAACCCTATTGGGCAAATTGATAGCAAAAATCGACAAAATAAATGTATCACCTAGTGTGCCAACCAATCAGAATGCAGCTACAGAAGGCAACATACCACAAATACAAATACAATCACCATCACCATCACCAACAATATCAACAAAGCTTAATGATCTGGTGAAGGAGTACCTGAGATCGATCAACAAATTCGATGGATCAGGAGGTGCACTCAGATTGTTTGATTACTTTGATGCCATAGAGCAATTTATCACCAGCACCAATCTATCAGTATAAAAGGAGGAAGTCAACGCAGCGATCAGTAAAATTATAGGCAATGCTAGAATGTGGCTACAGAGGCATGTGAACACATCAGGAGAATTTGATTTGTGGAATGAGCTTAAAGAGGCTATGATGCAAAAATATTCACCAATAGAACAATTGTTATAAATGCGCAATAAGCTTGCGATAATGAAGCAAAAAGGATCGATCGAAGATTATAATGATGCGTTTAACTGGATTATGGCACAAATCGAAGATATAACTGATATAAAAGCTATACCGCAATATCTCTGGGGTCTAAGCCCTAGGTACTGGGAATTAATACTTGCACGGGAGAATATGCTGACAATGCTGGAGGCTTTACAACTCGCATGCATCAGGTTCGACCCAGATAACAAGCAGAGGCATAACGAAGCCCACATGACAGACCGAGACAGCTACCAAGGCAGCGACCGAGGTGGCTACCAAGGTGGCAACTGAGGCAGCGACCAAGGCGGCTACTGAGGTAGCAGTTGCAACAACTGAGGCGGAAGTGCCAGACGAAGCCGAGGCTACAACAATGATAACAGAAATAATCGAGGAGGTCATCATAATGACAGAGGTGACTAAGGCGGCGATTGTGGAGCCCATTGAGGCAGGAATTTTCAGGGACACCCTCGGAAATGTTACATCTGTAAGGGAGAACACGGAATATTTCAATGCAACAAATTCAACAATTGGGTAAAAACAGAAAAAGAAAAGGCTAAACTGAGAGCCAAAGCAAATCTGGCAATTGGCGCTATTATCGATTTGGGCGCCACGCAACATATGTTCAACCAATTGAAGATTTTCGAGATGGTGGCTGAGTATGATGGCTTGGTCATGTGTGCAGGGAACAAGAAACTATGCACGATGCACATTGGGACAATTGAGCTCGACAAGGAGCTGAAATTACGAGATGTCTTATATATACCGGAAATCACCAGAAATTTAATATCTGTGCAGGCATTGATACATAATGGAAATGATATAACCTTTAAAAGTGATGGATCAGTAATTAAAATCGGCACAGATCACGAAGAAATCAAAATCGGACAGGCTGATGGTGACCTATTTTATTTATCGACATCACCAGAGCTAGAGCTAGAAGCAAACATCGCTGATTTCAAGATTGATGACTATACATTATGGCATCACCGACTGGGTCATTCAGACCGAAATACTTTGCAATCAATTAACAAATTTGTCACAGGGCTCAGAGATGTGCGGCTGTCAACCGGACAAATTGAAATATACACCGGATGTGAACACATGAAGTTGCACCGCAAGCCTTTCAGATACATGAAAAATCAATCGATGGAGTCTATCGGAAGGGTACACTCAGATCTGTGTGGGCCGATGCCCATGCCATCAGTCAACGGAGCGAAATATATATTAACATTCATCGATGACACCACTCGCTACATCACAACATATTTTATTGACAACAAAAGTGATATATTTGATCAATTCCAGATATTCAAGGCATTCGCCGAAAGGCAATTGGGCTGAAAATTGAAGATTCTCCAGTCCGATAGAGGAGGAAAGTATGTAAACACCGAGATGTGCAAATTTTTAATCAAAAACGGAATTCATCATGAAATGACAATGCTGGACACACCACAACAAAATGGTGTAGCCGAACAATATAACTGAATATTGATGGAGTCGATCCAGGCCATTAAAATCACTGCCGACATATCTGATGAACTTTGGGCCAAACTTGCCACAAGTGCTATATATTTACACAACCGATTGCCAATGCGAGCTAATAAGGAGAGTGCTTCACCATTTGAATTATGGCATGGTTACAAGCCTGATATCAGTAACTTGTGCATCATATAGGCTGACACATATATGCATATTCGTAGAGGAAAAAGGTCGAAACTGGCGCCCCGATCTAAAAAGCTTAAAATGATTGGCTATCATGACGAAAAGAAGACATATAGACTCTGGGATCCAACTAATAGGAAGATAGAGATCAGCCGCGATGTCACATTTGATAAATCTATTATATTAAAATCCCCAACAATCGTCAATCTAGAAGATCAAGAATATGTCATTGAAGTGATCATCGGAGAATGCAAGATTGATGAAAAAAGGCAATATCTGGTTAAATGGCTAGGCTATGATGATGACGACAACACCTGGGAGCCAATCAAACAATTGATCAACACTGAAGCTTTACAAATTTGGCAAGATCGCATGCCAGAAGCCAATTTAATTGAATCGACTGATGACCCAATGACCTACAAGGAAGTAATTTCTCTGCCTGATGCAAAGCTTTGGGAGGAAGCGATCAATCAAGAGCTTAAATCACTTAAGAATAATGATATATGGATGATTATACCTGAGGTGCCTGTGGGATGCAAGCCGATTGGATACAGATGGGTATTTAAAAAGAAGCTCAATACTGATGGATCGGTTGCCAGGTACAAGGCAAGATTAGTTGCCAAGGGATATTTACAACAGCAAGGAATTGATTATGATGAAACATTTGCTCCTGTGGCAAAATTCACGTCAATCAGGGTACTTTTATTGATCGATGCAACCCTAAACTTAGAAATTCACCAAATGGATGTAAAAACTGTATTCCTGAATGGTGATCTTGATAAAGAGATCTACATGATGGTATCTAAAAGAATCGACCAATCAGAGCTGTCACTGAGAGCTGTGTATAAGCTCAATCGATCATTGTATAGATTAAAGCAATCACCTCGTATGTGGAATCAGAAGATTAACAACTATCTCAGCCAATCAAATTTTACAAGACTACAATCAGATCACAGCATTTATCTAAGAGGAAGATAAAATGATCAATCACTGATAATTATTACCATATATGTTGACAATCTACTAATTCTGGCTGATTTGATGGAAACAATGAACAAATTCAAGATGGAGCTTAGCAATGCATTTGATATGATGGACTGTGGCGAAATTAAATATTTTCTGGGTATTCAAGTCATGCGTGATCAAAAAACACACACAATCACAATTGATCAAAGCCACTTTGCCAATCAAATCATTACAAGGTTTAATATGACAGATGCCAAGCCAATCAGTATACCCCTTGATCCATTTATTTAACTCAAAGCTGAAGGGGGAAAATCCGCAGACCAAAATCTATTCAGACAAATGATTGGTAGCATAATGTACATAATGATCGGGACAAGACCTGATCTGGCTACTGCTGTCAGCATCATCAGTCAATTTTCGGCCAATCCAATGCAAGAACATCACCATGCCCTCAAACGATTATTAAGATATATTAAAGGAACAGCCAATTATAAGCTGTGCCTTAGACATGATCAGGATCTAAGACTGATTGGTTTCAGTGATGCCAACTGGGGAGGAGACATTAACACACGATGATTAACCATGAGCTATATTTTCAACCTATCAGAAGGAGCTATCAGCTGGTCAAGCAAACGCCAACCAACCATTGCCCTATCAACAACTGAGGCAGAATATATGGCATTAGCACATGTGACGAAAGAAGCCATTTGGCTATGCACCCTATTGAATGAGCTAGGATATTTGCAGAATTGTGCAACAACCTTATTTAAAGACAACCAATCAGCAATTGCCCTCATCAAAAACCCAATTAATCATGCTCGATCAAAGCATATTGACATTCAGCACCACTTTATTCAAGAGAAAGTTAAATCAAAGGTGATAGATATCGTTTATATAGCGATAGATGAAATGATCACCGATGCATTAACCAAGCCACTTACGCGATCAAGACTTGAAATGTTGATTGCAAAAATGGGCTTATGTAACTAACTTGTTTAAAACTTTTATGTTCTTTGTCATGTCATTCTTATCACTCAAGTAGTATTTTACATAAAGTTATTTATAGTAAATGTACTTCATGGATGCCATTCATGATGTACAGTTGAACACTCTATTTTTATTCTTTTATTTTTTATTTATTTATTTTTATCGAGATATATCAAGCAGGGGGAGTGTTGAAATTATTAGCTTATTATATCTCTTTCTTCCATCAATGATTGATTGTTATGTCACTCAATTGTGGCTTAGATGATCTTTGTTTGTATCGACCAATCATAAATTAGCATTAATAAATATACGCATATTGGCTTCATAAGCCAGTGCGCTCTTTTACTCCAAAACACACATTCGAAGATCAAATTTCAATACATAAACCATTATAGAATGTATGCTATCAGCCAAGATCGCATAGCTCAATATATGCATATAGATTGTCAGTTTTGATTAGTATAGAACTACATTAGCAATATCTGTAATTACTGGTTTTGAAGGGGTAGGCTCTTTTGGTAGGTCTAAGGTGGAAGTAGTGGAATCACAGACTAGGGGTAAATTAGTTTCAATATGTTTTATAATCTCTTTCTTTGTTTCTGCTTTGAGAATGATATACTTTTTAATCATTAGGATGGGTAGAACATTATAGCAATTGCCCTTCTACAATATATATTCTGAATATTCAAGAATCTTGATAATTATATCTAATTTAATATCCATTGGATCCATAAACATTGCCTCCATAGTCTGAACACCATCAAGCAATGTTAGAAAGGTTGAGCCATATGTGTGTAGACCATCTTTGTATCTCTTACTAAATTCATGCTGACACACTGACTCTACCCTTATTACTAGATTGTGATTATATACACAGTTTGCAAAATCCTTTGCAAAGCTCTTTGTAAGTATTATATCTACTGGCTCAGCATCACTAGGTACTTCTACAGTTTTTGGAATATTTGCAGGTAAGGTTTCAAGTATTACATCTGTATCAATATACAAGAGATCTTCAATTTTTTGCATTGAAGAAGCTACCAGTATGTATTTGTTGATCAATATAAAGATATAGCTATTGATTGCAATATGCTTATAGTTATCGAGATAGTAGATTCTATTAGCAACCAATGCACTGGGCTTAATCTGCATGCCATATATAAAATATTTCCCATCAGATAATACATATCTAAAAGCAAGTGAATGTGAATTTGTTTTAGATTTCAAAAGGATGATGATTATATAAGAATATCAGAAAAAAGAGATCTCTGCACTTACAATGGTATATTTTCAGTTATAATATAGTCTATTACTTATATAATAGGCATATTGACTGACCTATGGTTGTTGAAAATAGAAAAGATATAATCTTTCATGAGTGTATTGGTCATAGTAATAAGTGCAAACAAAGCAACATATATAATTTGTATCTGATATATATATCAAATATGGTGGATTATATATTTTCTGAAAAAATATATGAATACTGAAATATTTTCTTTAAGTTTGTGTTCTGTATAAATTAATAAAATATTATTATAAGCACATGATTTAATGAATATATAACTATTGTAACATTTAAAATATATTCTTTATAGAGGCAAATATTGTAAGTTTGACTCTAACCCATACTAGTAAACAATTGATGACATTAATATTTCAAGTGTAACTATAGTCTCAAAAAGGCAGTGTTTTTCCAGGTGGTAAAACACTGCCTTTTTTAGGACACCAGGACTTGCATTACTCCTAAAATGTTGATGTTACCATTATTTACCAGTGTGGGTTAGGGTCAAACTCGCAACATTTACCTCTATAAAGAATATATTTTAAATATATCAAAATTCATACAACTCACTGGATCACATACCATAATATTATTATACTAATTTATTACCAAACTACATTATATTTTATTTTACTATATTTTTTTTTTTTTTTTTTTTTTTTTTTTTTTTTTTTTTTTTTTTTTTTTTTTTTTTTTTTTTTTTTTTTTTTTTTTTTTTTTTTTTTTTTTTTTTTTGAAAAGCTTGCAAATATTCTTATTCTTCATAATAGTGTATACTGTTATCTTGCAGTCTGTATTAACAAGCTAACGAAAATATCTCAATAGGCAAACTACCTTTTATACTGTGGTTTTGATAATATATCATGCCTGCTATAAGGCAGTGTTTTTCTGACCAGTAAAACATTACCTTTCTTAGACTACACAGTCACACAAAAATGCTGACATCATCCAAAAATGTAGGTTAGAGTTAAACTCACAACATTTTGCTTCTATAATATATTTTTTTAAATATTCATGAAATCTCACAACTTACCAAATTATATATGTGAAATTAAAATATTTTTGCACCTATATAAACCATACCCTGAACATACTTGCACTCTCACTCATAATGGTTTTTGCAACCCTACCTATTCCAAACTCTATACTAGAAAAGCTGTACTTATATCTCAATAAGTGAAAAGAAGGATATATACTAAATAATAAACAACTTGATGCACTGTATACTATACAAAAGAGGAAAAATGTTTTTATTACTAGCCCTGCAGGTAATTAGATTATTAAAGTATATGTGTAAACTATACAAAAATATTTTATAGTACTAATATATTATATTTCCAGATACTGGAAAGTCTTTCCTGTTGCACTACATTGTTGATCTGCTGAAAAAAATATATCCCAAGGGCATGATTGCATTGACAGCACCAACAGATATTGTTGCCATCAATATCGATAGTGAGGAACTGTACAGTGCTACAATCCACGGCTTTTTTGATTTAAGAGTTAATAAGACTGTAAAGGTATATATAAAGAGAGTAAAAAGCTCAAATCAAAAGCATCAATGGATGTAACTTATCAAGTTTTTGATGTGGTAATGAGTGAGACCAGAAATATATATAGCTTGCATCAAGAAAGTAATACACTTGGTGACTACTGGCAAAATTTCTATGCACTCATCATTGATGAGATTTCTATAGTTAGCAGCAATCTCTTGGAAATCCTTGAGAAATAGCTCATATGGTCTGTAATCTATCCAAGCTATAGGGAGGTTTGTATATCATACTGACAGGTGATTTTTACCAGCTTCCACCTGTCAAAGGCTTCTATGCCTTCACTTCTTCATTATAGGATCAAACAATTGATGTAAATGTAGTACTAATGCAGGTGTACTGACAGGCTGACTCTGAGTTTGCTAACTTGCTCTCAGCATTGCAGTTAGGAAAACTGATGCCTGAAATGAAAGCAGCAATTCAAGGATTGAGCTACCCTCTAGCAATATCTGATCCAAAGCTGGTACCTATGTCTCTTGTCACTACTTACAAGAAGGCTAAATCGATAAATAACAGGCATTTGAAAGGTTTACCTAGAGTATCACACATTTACTCAACTGAAGATTTTGGGTGCACCAATAAGATTGATAAGTTCTGTTGTTATCCTACAAGATTTGAGGTAAAAGAGAGAGTACGAGTAATTTGTCTTAAAAATATAGGTACTAGTAGCCCAATAGTTAATAGAAGCACTAGGATTGTAGTTGGGTTCACAGAAGTAGAGCCCATGTTCTCTAGAGTGTAGTTTGATTGTGGTGTTGAGATAATAATAGGACTAGAAAAATAGAAGAGAGAAAGTGTAAAGCTATCACACATGCAGTTGCTACTACTACTTGCTTGGGCAATAATGATACACTCGAGCCAAGGGCTGACTATTCCAATGCTGGTAGTAGATTTAAGTAAAATGTTTACATCAGGTCAAGTATATGTTGCACTCTCTTATGTAATACATATGGATGGACTACAGGTTATATATTGTAAAACTGAAAAAATCAAGCTAAATGAGTTAGTAGATAAATTTTATCAAAATCTTAGAAAATAATATCTTTATTTTTTATTATTATTTGTATAAACTAGTGCAGATGTAATAATATTGCTCAATATTTAATTATATTTTTACAAAATAATATTCTTAAATTACAAAATTTATTGCTTACAAAAACTAATTTATAAATAATAATATAGTAAATACAATGTTAGTTGAATTCCTCTGATAAATTACTGTTATAGTTATTTTGAATTTCTTGAACCCATTCAATAATCTGAGGGTGTGTAAACTCAATTGCTATATGTTTAAGAAAAATAAAATGAAATTGAGCTGAATAGTATAAAGTAATTAAATAATTACCAAATAATATATTAATTGTTAACATTGTTACATACTTGAATTATACTTAGCATCTTGTATAAATAATTCATATGTTTGAAGCTCATATACCAACTTAGCTTCTAAAGTCTTACTATCCTTAAACTCTTTGCTAATATTAAGAAACTGAACTAAACCCCAGTTAATAAGAATAGGATCTGGTTGTAACCTTTCAATAGACTAAATAAATTAAATTTAAGTAATATTTAGATATATATAAATTGAAAATAAAGTATTATTTTATACTTACTTTACTAAGTTTATATAGATCACAGATAATGGATATCATAATAAATCTAAAAGTATTTGTTATATGTTAATATATATTTTTAAACTGATTAACATACTAATATATATATACTTGAAAGAATCTAGACTCTTATCATTGATATATAGAGTCATAAGAGTTATAAGTATCATTTTACTAGCTAGCAATATTAATCCAGTTGATTCACCTTTAATCTAATAATTAAGCAGATAAAGTATTAAACTACAAGTATTTGATATCATATAATTATTATTATTATTATTATTCGAATTACCTTAAAGTTCTCAAGAATATGGAAAATGCTAATGATATCATTTGAACTAGATTTATATGGTGTTGTTTGATTACTTTCTAACATTTATACCTATAAACAAACTGTTGAGTTTATAAATTTTCTTAATAGTGGAATTGGCAGTTTGATTAAGGTAGCTAATATATAAACAACAAGACTTTAGAAGAATATATGTAGATATATTATAAATAACTCTAAGCATATAAACAACAAATATATATTCTACCTTTTTCATACTCATAAGCCTATAGTATAACTTTGAAATATTGTAGTTCACCTACTAACTTTACCATTGGGGTTTGCTGGGCTTGATACTCAAGAGATAGAGTCATTAATTCAGGTGAGATCTGTATATATGTTACAATGTTTAAAATATATATATATATATATATACAAGTGATCAGTGATATTTTTATACATACTATAACAGATTCAAGTGGTATCTTATATATTAAAGCTATTTTAATATATCTAAAATATATTTTTAAAGTATAAGTATTTTATTGCATTTTGTTTTTTTATAGTATTAATTCATATTAACTCATTACAAGTAGTCATCTTAACTCTGTAGAACTAGCAGGGTCAGGATGCATACATGATATATATAATCGGCAATTGAATCATAGTGAATATTCCACTTGTCCTAGAAAAGGTTATGAGCCTAATAAAATGTAAGTGATTAATAAAATATATAATTGATTTGCTTATAGAAATCAAATTATTACATAATGATTTTAAATATATAGAAAGTCTTAATGATTTGTTGTATTGTCATCATGTAGATATGGATTTCAATACCAAAAATAAGGGATTATATATTGTTTTGTAAGGTAGGAAAGTTAGTATATATTCATTCTCCTATCCAATTATTATATTATCTTTTATATTAAATATATTAACTATTATAACTAATCATATATAATGTCTATTGAGAAACATCAAGTTTTAAAATCATAAATAGCACAATCTCAATATCCAGACTAAAGTACCTTAACTCCAAAGTCTTAAAAGTGAAAACCTTTTTCCCATTCAGTTATTTCAGAACTAATTATCAGTCTTGAATTGATATAGGAGCAGAATTTTAAATTGAACATATTTTATTATAAAATATTCATAATAATCATATAACATAATTTAAATTAAAAATAAAAGTATTTATAAATACATATATATAAAAATTTGATTTATATTTTTAAAAAGATTAATGTTTATACATGCAACTTTCTTTAACATTTTACTCACTTCTATAACTCATATAATTCTGTGTATTTTTCATAGCTATTATAAGAGAAATAACCCATTCTACTAAAAGATATAATGTGATGTGAAAAATTAAAGAATGATTAAATAAATTATATTTGCAGAATTAACTAAATACTTACTGGTTTCTTTGTCAACTAAATGCTCTTTGTTCTGTAGAATATGTATAAGTTCATCTAAATCATAAATGAGCATTGCTTCATTTGTATATATTGTGATGATTGACGCACAACTTGCTCAATTTGCGAGAACTTGCCACCCATTTTTGGAGTTACCATGACCCTCTATGTCCTTCGGTTTTTAGTTAGTGTCATTTTTAGTGAGTGATCTCACCACCAGCAACTGATCTCATTTTTATTGACGAAATATTATTCACAGTTATTGAATCATACTTGTAACGAAGTCTTTATTAGTTGTTTCTTAGTCCTTCAGAATTGTATAAATACCCCTCTATTTCTATCTAAATAAATCAGTTTGTACAGAGTCTTGGAATATCTCAATATCAGTCATAGTAAAGCCTGAAGAGCACAGCACGAAGCTGTAGTAAGGATATGCAAAGGGAGATATCGCATCTGACACTCTGAGTATTCTCAATGAACGAACGAATGAATGACCAGTTATTAGTACATTTGTCACAACATAGTAGTTCTAATTGTGGTGAAGATATTTATATCTCCAGAAACATCACCAATATACTCCTCGAACAGCAAAAGCAAATGATCAGTTGTAGTGTTTTTATACAATGATCAGCGCAAGGCTTGTAGAGCATTCTGTGAAAATATTGTAAAATTAGCTATAAAATGTGTTTTAACTCAGAATATACATTAAGTATTCTACCAACCTGCTCCATTTTGTAATAGGCCTCTTCACTAAGACCTGTTCCAGTTGTGTTACTCTATGAAATATATAAAAATGACAATTTAGAATATAATTATATAATGTTTATCCTCAGTGATAAAACATTAATAATACCATCAAGCTACAAAGGATATTGTATACAATTGATAATTATATATATCTAATAATAAAAAATAAATTAGTAAATATAGTAGTAGTATATTTTATAATATTTGATATTACAAGTAATATAATTAAATATACTTGACTATATTGATTTCTCTCTTAACTATAGTATAAGGTGTATAGGGCATTAACATAGCAGCAACAGCTATATATTGCATGGTGTTGGCCAAGGATAGTGGATTGCCCATATGCTTGCAACTCTAAAAAAATTATAATATTATATGTCTAATTTAAATAAAAAATATATAAGATATAATTTGTTATTAATTATGAAAACCTACTATAAGATGTTGGATTCTTATTAGGTTATGAATAATATTTGTAGCATCATCTAGTATATCAATATTGTTCTGTATTTAATAGAGAGTGATGATCTAGTCTCTAATAATGGGGAATTCCATTGTGTCTGGTAGGTTGATATCTAATTATATAAAATAGTATTAGAATATAGATATAAGATTATATACAATATATCAATTAAATAATAACACTTACATGTTCCAATGGCAATATCTTGCAATTTCTCTTTTAAAATCACCATTTCTCAAACAATTCTTGCTTCATAAGATTGGCTTTCTCTAAACTTGTTCAACAGAGTGATGAAAGCAATACCTTTGATAGTTGTATCTATAAGGCTTTGAGCATTCTCCTATATATAGTATATAGTAAAAAGTTTAGATGGTAATTTGGAAATTGATTCCATCAATAAACAAAGTAGATAAACAAAGTAGTTATACCAATGTGGATTTACCTAAATCATGTATAAGGCTCAGTTGCAAACATCTATTATATAATATTATATAGTATTTAATTATTTGATACTTGCACAATCAATCATCATAATTATAATTACTGTTATTCATACCTTTTCAAATCGATATTGGCAGGTGGATAGTATATGACCATAAGTGCTATATGGTAACCAGTGAATGTTACATTAGACAGTGAGAGATTATGGAGAAACTGCAAGCTTGTCAGTTCAAAACCAGTAAGAAACTTCATAATAGACATGTTAATGGTGTTGAGGAAAGGTAGTGAGGTAGGAGAGAAGTCTTTGATGATGGTGAGAGAGTAATTATAAATGCAAAAAGGTCTTTATATAACTCAAAGAACACTTTGATATTGTAGGTATTTTATATAAAATTGGCAAAGTATTACCAAAAAAAAGGCTGTCGATTCTTAAACATTACTAATATAATTAGTGTATGTATATTTTTATTAAACATTCTCCTTTTTTTAAGAATTGATGTTTTTTATTTAATTAGTCTGCTGTGTGAATATAATTTCAAGTTCTTTTATAAAACAGTAAATTAAAAATGACCTAAAAAGTCAGTCTGAAACTAAAATGACAATGTAGGAAATGAGACTCAAAGTTTTTGATTCTGGAAGATAGTCCAGATATAGTAAGGATTGACTTCTTCTTTGATTCTTTGGATGATAGTGAAAGGTCATTCTTATTAATTCCTTTAACTAATAAGACCTTAACCTGTTTAAACCTAATATTTTTAATTGTTTTAATTATACAATTATATTGTTTTTAGTTTTCAGGCTGTATAATTATAGAACAAGTATTATTTCTTTGTAGTATTAGTTTATAGATCTTCACTGCTATTTTAGCACTATTTAATACATGCTTAAAATGATCATGATATAATAATTTAAGTGTTTTGTGTGATTGGTAATTGGTACTTTCTCAAAATAAAACCCTCTGTAACAACCTCGGCTCTGTCTTCTTCAACTACCAATCTACTTCTAAGATTCTAAATAATAACTAACACATCTCTATAGCACACTTTTGTTATGATCATAACTTACTGAGCTCTGAAACACAACCCCTGTCTATAATAACAAGAGTCCAAATTTCAGTACAGTCTAAGTGAGATTAAGGAAGTAAAAATGCTTTCTACCACAATGATAAGGTTAAATGTTTTTGGCAAAAAAGGTAATATACAACATTGCAGTGAGAATCAGTGTTGTAAGAAAGAAAGAAAGTAAGTATAAAAAAAAAAAAAAAAAAAAAAAAAAAAAAAAAAAAAAAAAACAATATGGCTTTATATATGATGTTCTGAAAATCTTATTATTTACTGATACATCATCTGTGATTTCCTGATGTCATGTGTTAGGAATAAATAAAATAAATAATATGAATACAAGCCATACAACACTACTAATGAAGCATTAGGAGTAATATAGTTTGAGAGACACTTTTTTCATTGAGGCTCAGCATTACTGGAGATTAGTTTGTTTTTTCTTTAGAACACAGTCTTTCTTAACTAAGTCATATATATTAATGTTTTGTTTTTATTTTTAATAATTATATGTCACAACAGCACTCTCTAGGATGTCATAACAGTTACTTGTCACCTTTTATGGATTGTACCAATAGAGGAATGTTAGCTGCTTATAGGTTTTCCCAGTCGACTCTCACGAATGCAGTGTAAGAATGTCACAAGTATAAGTCTTGTTGGCAGTGAATCAATTAAGTATAGTATGCTGGGGTTTAGTATCATTGAGTAAGCAACAAATAGATATAAAAATAAAATAAAACAAATAACATAAAATAAAGATAAAATAAACAAATAAAATAACAGCATTAATTTGTAAATTATTATACAATAGAAGAATACTCATCCAAAATATTTTTATCAGAAAAGAAAACTAAAGAATACCAACTTCCTTCAAAACAATATCATACTTTATGCCATTCATATCCCCTTAAGGTATAAATAGTATCTGGAGCATAAGAAAAAACTGAATTTAAATCTAATATCTCCAATTCACTGCCACTTTAGAAATTACCCAGAACAATGATAAATACCAATTCTTCTTTATCTTTGTGATGATCGATATGTATAGGAAGAAAATCTTATTCTGGTTAAGCTACAGTTAATGCTAGCACCAATCAAAGAAAAATTGGCCTGTTTGGTATTCAATCTAAAGAATCATTTTTGATAGCCTTTACCTAAGCATATCGATCTTGAATAGATGGAAAATCCTTAGTAAAAAGATTATCCACATATCTAGTAATCGATTTGAATAAATTCAGAAAATCAAGGATATATTTTCTTTTTTGGATAGAATTACCTCTAGTTAGATCTCTTGAAAGACCTTTAGAATTAT
Organism: Endogone sp. FLAS-F59071; assembly: GCA_003990785.1. Lineage (NCBI taxonomy): Eukaryota > Fungi > Mucoromycota > Endogonomycetes > Endogonales > Endogonaceae > Endogone > Endogone sp. FLAS-F59071. The sequence goes on along the minus strand of RBNK01000062.1, from coordinate 20,325 downwards.
TCATCCTCTTCCAAACTCCAAAGTGAAATGAAAGAAAACTAGAAGTGTTTCAATAGTTAGATAAAGGCTTCATGCTAAGATTATCAATATAGTGTTTGATAGCATTATTAGCACCAGCCACTATATTTGCAGGGAGTTTTTGAAGACCATAATATTTGAAATTGATCATTTCAAAAATTTTAATTTGAAGTTTTGCTTCCTTATGAGGCAGACATTGAGATAATGATAAAGGTATCAGATTAAAGTTGAAGTCATTTGGCTTTTCAGCAGCTGATATCAAAACCTTGTTGAAATTAATAGATGACATTTGATATTTGGTATTTGATATAGTCTTATAGGCTAAAAAAAATAAAATAAAAATAAAATAAAATAAACCCAAAATATTAATTAAAATATTTTCTTACTCTCACTAATTTATCAGATGATATTTGATTAGGCTATAGAGCAAATTATTTAAGTATTATGTTTAGTATATCAATTCCAAAGATCTCCTGTTAGAAATCAAATACTAAGAGATAATCCAAATTACTCTCTTATGGCCAGTAAAAAAATATATAATGTAAACAATATTTTTGCTTATTCCCACTTATTATTATCTTTGTCTTTTTTTAAAATCTCATAACCTCAATTGCTCTGAGCTCAAATCTTCAATTTTCCAAATTCTCAATTGACAACCAAAATGCAGCTTTGCTAATGTCACTCTTCAGATGTTAAATACTTACTTGTCACTTTTTTGTCTTTTTTGTTTTGTTTTTGAATCTGCTTCTCTTTTCTCTTCAAATTATGCCGCTTCTGGGCTGCTTTGCTTTTTTTATGTTTAGGCATAGTCTCATTCACTCTGAAAAGTTTTTCAAAACAATAATGGATAATCTATTGCATTCTCCAATAGATTAACCAATAAGATAATAAGACTCAATAAGTAGACAGCATTGCAGATAGCTATTAAATCTCTTAAAACAATTAAAGATATAATCTGTTGTGCTCATAAGGTGTGCCCCATACTCAGTCTAATAAATTAATCAGTAAGGTAGTGAGACTAAAGCATTACAATAGCTGGAGGAGGAGGATGAGAATAAATTAGTCTTCATAGCCTTTGGGATGATGCATCTAGCTCTAATGACTAAAAAATTACATACCTTTATAAGTCAGCTTTAAATAATATAAGCAGTTGTCATTGTTAATATGAATATCAGATAAGAAATACTGAAAATAAGTTATTATAATATAAATATTAGATATGAATTCCATCTTTCATAACCTTTAGACCATAACTAAAAATAAATTACAATCTCATAGGCAGTCACGTTGAATGTCAGCTTGAGTGTTGGACGAGGTATAATTTAGTTTTAGGATGATGCAATTGCAAAAAATAAAAGAAAAATAATAATAATAATAATAATAATAATAATAATATAATAAAAAAATAAGTAATCTACTCTTGGTGACAAAAAAAAAAAAAAAAAAAAAAAAAAAAAAAAAAAAAAAAAAAAAAAAAAACTTGAGAAAAAAAAAAAAAAAAAAAAAAAAAAAAAAAAAAAAAAAAAATAACCTATCTCTAACAGAGTTATAGATAGATTTGGAGTTGTCATTGATATGAGCAAATACTATAAATAAGTATAAGTCACAGTCATTGTTAGGAATGTTGGACTTGAATGTTAGACTTAAATGTCATATATGAATTTATTTATTTATTTATTTATTTTTTTCAAGCCTTTGGATGATGCAAATAATAACAACAATAATGATAAAAAAAAAAAAAAATAATTAAATAAAAATAATTAAAATAAAATAAAATAAAATAAACCTACTAATAAATCACTGGGGAGAGAGAGAGAGAAATTGGCACTACTGTTAGGTCTATATTTTTAAGGGCATTCCGAAACTATTAGGTAATATACAGCCAATAGGAGAAATTGTCAACTATAGCTATATCATACGATCTTTGAAAGATTGCTAGAGTAATAACCTATATAATAAACAAATATATCTTTCATCACCATCAACACCACACACTCATAGCTGAATATATTACCCTCTTCTGTCTCATATATGAGGATGACCTAGCTGACTATACTTTCCTAATCTAAATAGCCAAGGCTGCGACTTTCAGGGAGCTCAGGGAACATATCAAAACCAAATTAATGCTACATTTGGATCAAACTCCTGTTAATGAAGTTATACTGTAGAAGGTAAAAATCCCAAACAACCAGCTCACCCATCTAGACTTTAACTTTAAGTATAAGATAGTAGATACTAAAATTGAGGCTACCAAGCTGTTACTGCTTGATGATATCAAAGATACCTTCTTAGACCTATCTTGTAAATATGTCTATATCATTGTCGAGCTGTCTTCAGCTGATGAATGACCCCTACTCAAAGCACTCCATACTTTATTTAGTAAGTATATTCTTATCACATCATCTGGTTCTCATTTAAAAAGATAGGAAGATGGGATGCCAAAGTGAGGACCTATGGTAGGTTTAGTCAAGAGTATATATATTCACATTTTGGTATATTTTCATACTTGCAAATATAGATATTGATTTCTGGTATCACATTGCACTCTCTGGTTAGGCACTGTTATGACTTAAGCATTTCAATGGGATGTTTGTTAATGATCTCAAAAAGGCTATCAAGTTAGCAAATTTAGATAATGTCACTTGCAGCTCTATTTATTTAGTTCTCGAAATTATGAATCCAGATGCTATGATCGCACTTGACAAAAAACTACTCAAAAGGTATAGAGAGTTTAATGCAATTGTCAGACATTATAAAGTCAATGAGTCATGCCTAGTTAAAGTCAGATTACCTAGTAGATCACATGATAAGAGAGTGTAGTTATTCCAACAGCATCATATTTCTTACTCTGTTTGCTGTAGATTTGTCATATAGGAGGATCAAGAGAGAGTGTGATATAACTCTGCTCTTGCCTGCTGGAATGGAGAGATCTTTTAAAAAAGCCAATGATAAAAGTAAGTAATGTCACAATCTTGTTAGATTGGTGTATATATAATAGAGTCTAAAATACACATGTCTGCCATAGCCAACACACTTCTAAAGACCTGCAAGGTAGGATTATATACTAGAATTTCATTATACAAATATAAAGAAATGTGATATCCATGCATACCTCTCCAGAAATATGTTTTGGTATGCAATGTATTGAATGCATAAGGGTGAGTAACTGGTGTGAAATGTAAGTGAAGTATATCAGTAGATGGTTAATATGCATTTTTGCATTGTCATAATATAGCTGCGATGATATCTTCAGATATAATGTATGGAGATAGATGACATGAGCAAAGGAGTAGTTTATTATTACAGGCACCTGGTAAGCTGTTGACAAATCTATTAGTACTTTGCTATGATTTATTTTTGAATTCAAGGTACTAATTCCCAAACACATATTAATTTAAAAACCTTTGAGGACATAATGGCACAGATCCTTTCTGGTATTATAGCTACTCCAGCCAAGAAGCATGAAAAGTATATATGCTACTAAAAAAGTACCAATTATCAGAAGCCATCTACATTATAGATGGCAACATTCATAGCTTGCTACAGAGAATGTAAGTTGCAAAAAAACATTACCAATTTCTTGTGTGTAGAGGGATGGCTAGTATAGGTGTGTAAAAGTCCTGTTGTCCTAAGCATACTAAACCAATTCCAACTATATCTTTTATCTGCACAGGCAAGATACATTATGGGCAAGAGGTCTTTAAGTACCTGAAAAAGATATGGACCCCTCTATCGGCATGGACAATGGATGGTGTGTCGCCTTACTTTGAGTATATCATTATTAATTTTGCCAATGGATGGACCTTCATTAGATGATTATGATAAAGACCTGTCATCATTTATCATTTTTAGCCTGCAGACAGCATGGATATTCTTTGTACAGGAGTAATATTATTTGTTATTTGAAATGTTCCACACTCTGGTGATATACTATAAAGACTACTTCTTGATCAGCACTATCATTAGCAACATTCGACGAAGCCTACATCTGGTTAATTGACAGCTGTTTGTTCTATTCATCTATATCGACAAATTTCAGAAGATCATCAAGTTTGATGACTGGAATACAGACATCTACAAACCATTGAAGGGGTTTCTTGCCAACATAGCCTACAATCTTAGGCTATATATGACTGGGTTTATCGGCCAGCTGAATTTTGTATAGACATTTTTCTCAGGTACTACCTCATATATGCTGATCAAGAGCAAGGAGCTATCATCGTACTCGTGGGTATTTGTTGACTGCTCACTGTTATCCATGTCCTCATGTTTAGAGATCCTGCAATATTTTGCCGCCCTTCACAACATACCCAATGATCAGTGGATTCTCAATTCATGGATCCACCAGCTCCTGTTAGATACTAGAGGACTTCTGCATACTTTGGAGTATCTTTTCAAGCATTTCTTTAGCTAAGGTCACCAAAACTTACAGGTTTTTTTTGATCAGATCGACAAATAAAGTTCAAATAAAATCTTTGGTGATGTGGCTGCTGACCTCGATCAAAGATACTTAATAAAATTATTTGCTACTGAGCATTGGAGTCTGGCTCTCACATTAGTCTATCACAGTATTGGAGCCATTCTGGGAAATAGATCAGATGTCCCATCTAGCAAATATCTAGAACATATGCTGGAGACACTAGAGTGTGACAAATATCTTATATTGAAGGATTGTAGTGATGGTCAACTTATTGTGCAAATGCCATTTTTTTTTCTTGATTTTTATAATCAAGTACTTCATTTTACTACTAGTATCTTGGAGGATAGATTCTCACCCCAATGAACAATGCAGTGGCAGGACTGGGAGTGCTTCATTGCTGAGTTTGTAGCACTTTGCATTAAACTTCTTATTGAACTGGGCTACCAGACTGCAATGGTTGGTGAAATCTATCCAGGTGCATTTGACAAGGGCGATATTCTGAAAATGTACATAAAACTCTATGCACTTGGTGTGTGCAGAATTCGAAAACAATTTCCATCATGCCCCAATCCCACTAACATCACTACTGGTAAGTCTGTGGACTGGAAGTCATATCTGATTATTAATGGGATGTCTGCACAGTTTACTGATAGCTTCACCTATATGGACGATATTCAAGATATGCTATAGATTGTCAGACACCAAACAAAGTGGAACTATGAATCCAAAGGAGGTATCACAGTCAGTAACATCAAAGCTAAGCTCAACAAAAATAGAAGAGCTCTGATGAAATCACCAATACCATTTCAAGGATATAACCTCATTACTATTATATTTATAACTCAATATTACAGTGAAAATTCCAGCCAACTGTCTGCTTATCTGCCAGTTAAACTTCGACACCTGCTTTGGATATGTATTTGCCTTATATGCTACATTTAGCATTACAAGAGATACTAACTTAAACATCACTACTCCAATTTGTCTGATGAAGACTGTAAATATACCAGTATATCTTGCTGAGGCAGTCCATGCAAATCGACCAATATGATCCAGTGATCAACTGCAGCAAAAGATCCCCAAGATGCAAAAATATCTACTAGCTATATCATCAATATCATTTTATCCTTTTGGTTCTGATAGACATGTATTAGATTCACCCAGAAAGAGTAGTTATTATGAGATACTCTGGGATTCTGAAGGGTTATCATTATTGTCTGCACCTCCATCTCCATTTCCTTCAAGCAGAAGCTATATATAGACTATATCTTCAAATATTTTATTATTATACCAAATAATAACATTTATCTTCCAGCAAATCTCTGTGCATAATTAAATAATATTTTCAGATAAGTTATGACAAAAATCAATATATCAAAAAAAAAAAAAAAAAAAAAAAAAAAAAAAAAAAAAAAAAAAAAAAAAAAAAAAAAAATTGGGTTATATTCCTAATAAAATATTCCTTAATTTATTTATACTTTATTATAAATCATATTATTCCTGAATTCCAATATACAAATTTTAAATAACCTAACACTAGATACAAATTACTAGACAAAGGTCTAACTAAATCCATCTTCAAAGAGACTTGATCCAACTTATATAAGTTGTTTACAATTTCCTTCATATTAGAGCAGCCAGGCTACCATTTATATACCATGACTCAAGGTCCAAATGTAATAGTATATTTGTTCTCCTTGATATTGACAATTCTGGCTAGTAGGTATAACTGCAACTTTGAAACTTCGTGAAACTTCATCATGTAGTCTAGATAAAGCACTGGTGCTTTGATGGCATCATCAATATGGAGACACATATATGGGTGCATGTCACAACTATTGCAATCATTGACCTATAGATACTACTTTTTGCATTTACCTTTTCCAAGGTCTACCAATTGATCACATGTGAAACTAGATAATTTATATATTTTGTCTGCTAATATATCATCACTATTTGCAGGTATTGATGTCTGGTACCAATCTTCATAATAGACTTCTTTGTCAGTCACTATTGTTACTCTGATATCACACCAAAGATCTGAAATGTTATTTCTAATCTGTATATTAGGAAGTAAGATGATATATTAGTGATGTATCTTAGAGAAATCAGTATATATTAATAGACAATTATAAATACTTAAACCTTTTTACTGATTTTGGGTTATCATTGGAAATCTCAAGATAGATCCAGTAATATGAATGTTGTAGTACTTCTCAGTTCAGGTATTTCAGGTTCTACAAAATGTAAGGTCAATTCTAATAGTATTAATGGAGTATTGAATACCATGACATTCTTATTGGAAGTATTGATTCCTGATACTTGGTATTATCCATTTGTCTGCTGGGCTTTGAGTTCGGTGATAGTCAAAGTCTTACTCCATATACTAGACCCATCTTTATTGGTTTGTTATATAGTGATGGGTATATCTAGATATAGGCCTTAGTAGAGTTGGATTTGTGTAAGTTGTTTCTTTTGTATTTGACCAGTTTGGAGATAGCAGATAAAAATGTAGATTTCCAGTCTCCCTCTGATGAACATCAATTCAGGTAAGGCAATTATTTAGCAAGCTGACATCTATCTGATATGATCTCTTAGACTCTCAATAGCCTTAGGCATTGGAAAGTCATCACTGGTTCGAAGGCATTCAATGATTTGGGCTTCGTTGCGCCTTTGCTTGTTATCTGGGTCAAACCTGATGCATGCGAGTTGTAAAGCCTCCAGCATTGTCGGCATATTCTCCTACACAAGTATTAATTCTTGGTACCTGTGACTTAGACCCCGGAGATATTGTGGTATAGCTTCTGTGTCGGTCATGTCTTCAATTTGCACTATAATCTGGTTGAATGCATCATTATAATCTTTGATTGATCCTTTTTGCTTCATCATTGCAAGCTTATCGCGCATTCATAATAATTGTTCTATTGGTGCGTATTTTTGTGTCATAGCCTCTTTAAGCTCATTCCATGAATCAAATTCTCCCGATGTATTCATGTACCTCCATAGCCACATTCTAGCATTGCCTGTAATTTTACTGATCGCTGCGTTGACTTCCTCCTTTTGTACTGATAGATTGGTACTGGTGATAAATTGCTCTATAGTATCAAAGTAATCAAACAATCTGGGTGTGCCTTCTGACCCATCAAATTTGTTGATCGATCTCAGGTACTCCTTTGCCAGATCATTAAGCTTTGTTGATATTGTTAGTGATGGTGATGGTGATTGTCTTTGTGGCATGTTGCCTCCTGTAACTGCATTCTGATTGGTTGGTGCACTAGGTAATGCATTTGTTTTGTTGATTTTTGCCATCAATTCGCCCATTAGGGTTGTCAGCGTATCTAATTTATCTTCCTGATTTCTGATCGTTATAGCCATCTGTTCCTGTCAATCGAGGCTAAATCCTATATTGCTCTGATAGTTGCCATCCAATCCTTCGTCATCATCAAGGGTTTGATATCTGTTGTCTGTTTTTGATTTAGACCGCAATCTTGTCGATCTTGTTGCTGACGACGATGATGTATATAGATTGTCCATTTCGTTGTATCGCATCGTTGAAAATGCTATGTCATTACATGTTGTTTATCACATTGCTTTATCGTGGTGTCATTTGTCATATTGTTTATCGCTTTATTTGATGCATTGTTTACAATGTTAAATAAACGCTTACTGTAATTGTAGTTGTAATTGCATAGATGCTATAATTGCATAGATCTCAGGTTGTCGAGCTGCAATTCGAGTAGCTCGGGGCTCATAACCTGTTGAAATTTGATCTTCGAATATGTGTTTTTAGAGTAAAGAGTGCACTGGCTTATGAAGCCAATATGCATGTATTTATTAATACTAAATTATGATTGGTCGATACAAACAAAGATTGTCTAAGCCATGATTAAGTGACGTAACAATTGATCGTTAATGGGAGAGAGAGATATAATAAGCTAATAATTTCAACACTATATCTAACATTTTCTAATACCATCTGTCACATTATTGCAGGTAGTACATCCATTAACTTGTCTGCTCTAGGAAAATCTGAAGCCTTGATAAGAGAGTAAATCTATGGCTGTAGACAGCCTATGTGTTTTGGGTCAAAGGCTTCTAGTAGTGTGGATTCCCAGAATGGGCACAGTGACATTATAGGTAGCTTGTCATTTGGATTAATATTGTACCAAGAACTATCCTGGCATTGAGCATCAACATCTAATGTATAATGTATAATATATTAACTAATATTCTAATATAATATATTTAGGTATTGGCAAAGAGTTATATTCCTTATATTTAGATAGCAAACAACTAGAAAATACAGCACTGATATGTGATCTTAGTATCTAGAACAATGCTCTGTTAGAGTGTATTTACAATGAGGGCAAACAATTTAATAATACAGAGAATGAGTTTTAGGAAAAATTTGTTAAGAATCATATTCCTATTTTTCTAGATTATATTACTAAGCATAGCCCTTATAGTTCATATATAGCAAACAAGCCTGGTGATTCTGAAACATTATCTGATAATAAAAACTCTGATAAAACACTGGTGCCTATTGTCAAGAAGAAGAATATAAAGACATTATCATAAATAATGAAGCGATTTGAATAAACAAATGATCCATCTAATTCTTTTAGTATTAGTATTAAACTATCTACAAGGACCATCTTCCTAACAGTTAGGGAAGATATTATAGTACAAGAGATACTAGAAAAAGCATAAGAATTTGAATGTATGTATTGCAAAAACAATAAAATATATTCACATCTTTAGTATTATATAAACTAACATTCTCGATTTTTTTTTTTTTTTTTTTTTTTAAAAAAAAAGGTAATCCTAATAGGCAATATTATTTATCATACAATGGCAAGCAACTACTAAACTTGGCATTATTAACTAGTTTTGATATTCAAGATGGTACTATATATGTTATTTTTATATTCAGACTCTAAGTAAAAGTATGATACTGTAGATTGTGACAGATCTGATAAAGAATATGAGCCAACTCTTAAGAGTGCTAGAAAAAACATAGATATTGATAAATTGAGTGCTAGAAGCTGTGAGTAGGAGGAAGAGGCAGAACTCTTGCTGGAAACTGATAAAAAGAACTTCTCAATTTATATAGTGTTTTTATACTGATGAGTAGATTTCACTATTAATGATACTACAATGGCAAATAAGCTCTTAGGTAAGCTGATGTATACCCGCAAAGACATTCATCATATCATACTTGGTAATGTAGAATGGCATAGTGTTGGATGTTTTCAAGTCATTGGTCAAACAAGGAGTAAAGTTAAATAATGAAGTTTTTGTTTATCCCAAGCACAGCCCAGAGCTAGAGCTCTTGCGAATGGATATCAGAGGCAATGTCTATAACTGGAACTGTGACAGACTGGAAGGATCAGAGGATGTGGTTTACACCAGTGCAGGTCCTTATCATAAAGCTGTTATTAACAAGCATAGTCAGCTGTATATATCTAGGCATAACATCTTTGGTGCACTGGAATATAGACCAAAAGGTTCAAGCATGCTGGGCCTTGTGGGCAGGCTTGTAGACATGGTGGCTGTCTGCTGTAGAGGCTTGTTTACTATGGTGCTTACTACCTATAGTCAACTTTGGGCATGTAGTAGTTTTAATGGAGATAATCAGAGTGTTCCTGTAGGTGGACACATGCATTTTGCACTGATAAGTACATATCTGCAGTGCAGAGAGTACTTCACCAGCATTGCTGCAAAGATGATACATTTTTTTATATTGACCTCAAAGGGGTGCATATTCTTGTGTGGACTTGGCGAGCAGTACCAGCTTGCATGGACAGTTGTCAATTGATAGCTGGGAAACCCCCCTCAGCTTAGGTCTATTGGCCTCACCAAAATCAAGACAATTACCTACAGGCACTACAATTCCTTTGCCATTGGTATTGATAGTAGAGTGTGGGCATGAAGCCTTAATGAGTTGGCCCAGACAGGAATTCCAGTTATGTATTGCACCAAAGAGATTAATGGCATTAATATTGTGACAAATGTACTAAAAACCGGTTGTTCGTTCGTATGTACCAAGTGAGAATGCTCAGAGTGTCAGACGCGATATCTCCCTTTGCGTATCCTTACTACAGCTAATCGTGCTGTGCTCTTCAGGCTTTACTACGACTGATATTGAGATATTCCAAGACTCTGTGCAAACTGATTTATTTAGATAGAAATAGAGGGGGTATTTATACAAATTGAAAGACTAAAAGAATAACTAATAAAGACTTCGCTATGAAAATACAATCCAATTGTTGCAAAGTGACTCTTCTGCTGAAATAAAAGGCGTCGTGCCGAAATAAAAGGCGTCGTGCCGAAATAAAAGGGAGGGGACAAAGTGTTACAATAACTTTCTAAATCAAGCGTAGTACAAATTCGCGAAAATTAGTCAAGTTGGGGGTCGGCCGTCACAATATACAGGTTGTAGTTGATTGCTTTGTCAAGAGGCCTATAGAGATCAAAGAGTTAGGTAGTGAGGTTGTTTAGATTACAGCATCCAAGGAATATATATATTTCCTCTTGGCCAGTAGTACCATTGTGTATGCTAGAATCAACTTAGCAGCTGAAGCAACAGCTAAACTGATATCTGTGAAAAGTATTACTGCAGGCTTCTCTGTGGATTTAATATAGATTGCCAATAACCAAGTATTCTAGTAATATATCAAGGATAGTAATTGGGTGAAAGTGGAGCATCATTTTTCTCCACTCATGCTTATATCAGATTTGATCTTGGGACTCCCAAAGAAGTTGGTAGTGCTTAACCTCAATAGCTTGCTCTATGACAAGAAAACAAAGGTTGAGCGGCCATATCTGAATAAATTCCTTAAGTTTGTTTTTGATAACTTTAATGTAATGGTATGGTCATCTGCACAGCTATGCACCATCAATACTATGCTTGACCAGTATCTTGCTAATTACAAGGAGAGGTTGATCATAGTGTATTCATGGAACAATTTTAGATTAACTTCTGCCAAATATAATTCCAAGTGTAAAACAATCAAAGATCTCTAAAAGGTGTAGGAGAAGTATGGTGATCAGTATGGGCCTTATAATACAATTCTGATTGATGATACTTAAACAAAGGCAGTATTGCAGCCAGGTAATCTTGTATTAGCAAGTATATTTAATCTTAAGCAGATTACTGTAGATAATGAGCTCTCTCATTTGGAGCTATATCTTAGAAGAGTACATCCTCAAGATAATATAGTAGATTATATAAAGAAGTTTCCATATTTACTAGATTTTTGACTTTTGTAAAAAATTTTAAACATTGTTTTATTAAAAATAAACAGCATGTTGCTTAGGCTGATGATTGTTTTTTGCTATATATAAAAAATGCTCCTTCTAATATTAGAAGTAGAGATTTAGCTCTGCTTCGACTGCTGCATATATGGATTGTATTCCAGGCAATGTCTAGAGGTGTAGTACTACTCTGATTGCAGAGTATAAAGTCTGTATTTTATATCATTGTGGCGAAATACCAGATGGGGTAGGAGGTGATTTTTAATGCTGAGTGAAGTGATGTTAGGCCATCTCTATCAGGTATATTGATATTGGCTCCATAAGTTATTAAAACTTGTAAAGTAGAAAGATCTTGTTTCTGAAATACTCTATATAGTGGTGTTTTTCTTTCTTTGTCATATGCATTAACATCTGTGCTAGATTTAAGAAATAGCTGTATAGTTGCAGTGTAGCAATTTTTAACTACTATATGGAGTGGTATAGAAATTCCCTAGCTAGCCTGAGCATTAAGGTTGGCACCACAATCAATAAGAAACTGTGTAAGCATATTGTAATCATTGTGCACAGCACTGTACAGTGAAGTATATCCATCATTATCTTTCACATTGACAGGTGCTCCAAACTGGCCAACTAGCTTAGTTAGGAGGTCCAAATTCCCATACTCTGATGTATAATATACCAGTATCTTATCATTGTAGTCTTTAATTCTACTAAAGTAAGCTGTAAGGATTCAAGCAGTGCTCCTTTGTAGATATCAGCAGATGTGGTTGTAGACTGCTTCAAGTGAGTGAGTAGCAAGGGTTGGATTGTGGGTAAGTGCAAGCAGAGTATAGAGATCATTGTTGTCAATAATTTTGTTCAGAATGTTTTTTGCAGCAGAGGTATTTTTTTAATATCTTGCAATTCTTGCCTTTGTATTCTTCAGATGACTCTTATATATTTCTTGAGTAAAACATCTTATCTGTTTGTTTGTGTGCAATAATGCAATAATATCACATAGAGGCAGAAGTTTGGTAATCTCCATTCAAAGTTCTAATGGTAATTGTTTGCTTGATTTTGACAGCTCCTCCTTGTTTGATATTGAATGGTTTAACAATTGTCACTTATTGGATACCATTTTGTAAAGCTTTTTCTTTTTTTTATTGTACTTGGTTATATATATAAATTACATGATAGTTTAGAAAACATTTTTGGAAACTAACAAATTTATTTTTTACTATACTATATAAAAATTACTGCTTCAAAAATAAGTTCCAGTACTCTTTTTTTCCTTATCTCCTTATAATTATATATTGTTTGTCTAGCACAGTCCAGTGGCATTTCATCAAAAATGTTTTGATAAGTAAAATCTGTATTGTATTTGAAAGCTATTTCCTACCAAATACTATAGGATTAAGTGTTCATAGTAAAATAAACTGCTGTAGAGCTGTGATAGTTGGCAATATTAATATCTCTATTATATTTCAACAAAGATTGTATCAATTCTATATCTTGTTAGTCAATAGTATTATGAAGTGGTGTCCATCCAATTACTAATTGTATATTAATATTTGCATTTAGGCTAGCAAGTAACTTTGCTGTATAGCTGTGTTTATTGATTATAGCAGTATGGATTGGTGTATACTGGTCTGCATCAAGTGTATTGATGTCTGCTCCATACTCTATAAGCAATGATACAAGTCTCCAGAAACTATTCTCAGCAGCTAGATGCAATGATGTCTTTTTATTATATCTGATATTTGGATTAAATCTATTATCAAGAAGTATCTCTACAGAGAATACAAAGTAAGATTCCACAGCTATGTAGAGGGGAGTATGATTATTATAACTTGAGGACTCAGTATAAATTTTTGCTCTATATCGAATTAGTAATTATATAATTGATAGGTGATCATGTATAGTAGTATAGAAAAGAGGTATATCTCTATGATAATCTTCAATATCCACAGGTAATGCACATTTGCAGACTAAATTCTCAACTGTTTGTGGTGCCCATGCAGTGCTGCAACATGTAACATTGTCATGCTCAAGAGATTATAAGAATGTTTAAAAAGTTATACAAAAAGTGATTGAATTCTTTACTGAGAGTTTTGATACATGATTCCATATATTGACCAGAAGTTCTTAATAAATAGATTCTTTAAACTAAGATAGTATGCTAGTGCTAGCAAATTGTAAAATTCATTCTTAGCACTATATTTCATCAACAGCTGATAAGTGCTAATAGAAAATTATTCTGAACTCTGTATATAGATATTAATAATTAATATTATAGCTTCTTGTATCCATTTTTGTTTTGCATCCAAAGTGCAGCCTTCAATATATCAGTTCACTAGTTGTAGATTAATGTTATCTTCAAATGGTAGAAGTGCTGTAATCTCAAATCATATTTTATATAGTAGGCCAATATTCTGTGATATTAGCTCTTGTGTAATATCACTAATTTCGGTGCAGTGTCATTTAGATAGAGGTGTTGGGTCAATTAATAATTGTATGTTTGACATTGTATTAAAGCAAGAGAGGTAAAGTGATCACTCTTATTTTAAACTTATTTATATATTCAAAGAAGTTTATTTGTAGTAATACAGAGTGATCAAATTATACATTAAAAGATATAATAAATAGTCATTGCATTATTGATCCCTCCCAAACTAACTCAAGTATATATACTTTGCTTTGATATTGTGTGCAGATTGTCTGTTTGGCATAATCTTGTGGTGTTTTCCCATTACAATCCATTCTGGATATATCAGCATTGTATCACAAAACTTGATACCAAATTCGACCAGAGGCAGTGCATATTGTACAGTGCAACAGTGTTCTACTTAACATGTCAGGTTTGTTAAGGTTGGTATTATGTTTTAAAAGAAGAGCAATCATTGCAGTATCTTGATTAGTGATGGCTTTGTGCAGTAGTAATCTTCCTATTTTTAAAAAGCATAAATGCATATTTGCTCCATAAGAGATAAGTAATTTTGCAGTGTAGTAGAATCCTTTTTACATAGCTAGATAGAGTGGTGTGTGCCCTCCTTTACACTGAGCATTCACATGTATACCATTTGCTAGGAGTATCCGTAATGACTTGATATAACCTTTTTTTACAGCCCAGTGTAGTAGTGTGAACCCAAAGCTGTCAGCAGTATTTGGATTTGCTCCATAATACAGTAATATCTCTATCAGATAGTTCTGACATACAGCCTTATGAAGTGGAGTTATTCTGTCATCTGTATATTAGATGTTTATATCAGCATTAAACTTCTCTACAAGCAAAGTAATTATTTCTGATCTTCTTCCTCAAACAGTACAAAAAAGTAGTGTATACTCATTTTCATCTATAATGTCAGGTGATATGTTGTGTTTGTTAATAAGCTCACTTATTATATTAATATAACCTCATGCTGCAGCAGTATGGAGCATTATTTTGCCCTATAAATTAAATGTTTTTTCTATAGAAATCTATAATAAGTTGTGAGATATTTGCAAATAGTTATCTAGATATCCTTCAATAGATCTGATTAAAGGTGTGATAGATCAGATTATCTATAAATGGCTCACACCTAAGTGCAAGCAGCATATACTGATCATCCTCTCTAATGCATTGCATCAGGAGATATGCTAGATTATATTGGTTACCTCTTTTTGCTTCTACTCTTATTAAAGCATCCTTTATCAGTATATGATATACAGTTGTTGTATATCTATAAAATAACTTGCTTGCTTGCTGCAGTGCAAAGTTGTCCTTTACTGACAGTAGTTTGATAATGGTAAACCATATCTCAGTAGGCAGACTAATACATTGAGTAGGTGTGTACTTTATGTTAGTAGAGTTAGATTATCTTGATATATTGCAAAGTAATAGAGAATAAAAAGATAACAGTATAGTTCTTTTATATATAGTTTTGTAAACAACATCACAGATATTTATTATATATAGTTAAAACAAGGTATTATAAAATTGATATACTAGTTACAATAATAAAAATTTAATTTTACCAAACAAATGTTCTATTTTTTTATATATGTCTATTAACACTACACCAAATTCTTGCTACCTTGAGCATCAGTCTAAATATATTTGCCTTCTTGTTTATATAGCATTAAAGTATGGTATCCTGCCCAATATGTCTTGCACTGTAAAGTTGAGATTATCTTCTATTAAAGCTAGATACCATATAGCACTGGATTCAGTTGACAAAGCTTGATAAAGTGGTGTTTCTCTATTGTAGTTCAATATATTGATGCTTGCTCTGTTTATTATCAGAGTCTGTATATCAGACTTATATTCCTTCTACATAGCAATATGTAGTAGTATTGATTTTTTTTCCTTAGACTGAGCATTGATGTTTGCATCATGACTGATGAGAAGTTGTAAAAGTTCAGTACCTCCTCTCTTTACTGCAATATGCAATGGAGTATATCCATAAATATCTTTAATCAAGATACTTGCATTATATCTCTTAACAAGCTATCTTATAATAGATATATTATTGTACATTGCAGTATAGTATATGAGTGATCTACCAGTGATATCTTGCAAGCATCCATAGTAAGCTAGAATGAGTTGTGAGATGTTAGAGTACCAGTGTAATTGGTTGTATATTTCAGCAAGTGAAGAGAGGGTAATAGTTGTAGTCTCTTTCAGTTTTTGTACTACTGCTAGCAGTGCAAACTCATTATTATCTCTAATTTATTGTCTAAGCCAAAAATGCCAATATATACTCTTTGGTATATATTTATAATCTATTTTAGCACCAGCTTTTTGAAGATTATAGTTATATATATCTTTTACCCAAAAATCAATTTGCTTATTTATCAGTTGCAGCTTTGTATTATCTTTTACTTGTAGGTTTTTAGTGATGGCTATCCAAATTTCTGGAGGCAGTTCATAAGTATATCACAGTTTTTTGCTAGCTTCAGCCTTAGTATCAGAATTGTGTGGTCACTTGTTTGTCATATTTTAATAATAAAAATGACTCTAGATTCTATATGTTTTTTGGTCATTTTATATTCTATAATATCTAAATAAATAGTATAATAAATTAAATACAGTGCAAAATCACTGAATCCAATATAATGATGGTGACACAGTACCTTATCCAATATCTATAAATACTAGTACAGTTGATAAAAAGATATAGCAATTTACTTCCACCACCATCTGCCTTTTTACAACATGCGTTTCTCTATATTCCAGCTATCATTTGCATTTTTGGAGCAGCGATCCACTTTGCTTCTATTTACTATGATGTAGAGTATACTCTGGTCCCAGTTATTGTAGATACACAAGTGTTTATCAACCTCATAAATATAGTTGATAGGCTTCCATCATTGGATCCACTGATTGATAACCTGGCTGAAATACACTCAGCTCTAAAAGATACAAATACAAGAATCAGTTTCTCAGAACTTTCCAGCAAATGCAAGAGTGATATATCATTGCTACTCAAAATTATTATTAAAATAACCAAGGTAATTGATAACTTACTCTTTGACCTTTGAACCTAAAACCCTACAGTAGTGTTTTCATTCATACAGTTGATCACACAGCTGATGAATAACCCAACAGCAGCCAATCCAGAGACTTTGTTCAAACTGTATACAATACTGAAAAAACTTTCTGAACACACCTGCCTATTATCCATCAGATATGAACTGCTGAATACCTATTTTACATACTCAAACACTATCTGCAAAGATTTCTGGAACAAGCCATCAATGATGGCCCAGATATGGTCTAGAATATATAGTGACAGCATGTATCTTAGCCTGTTTGAAGATGATGTTTCGATGTTTATAGTCTTTGTAGCCCAGCAGTATGAGTGGCAACAAATACTTAGCTTATTGTAAACTGTAGTTTAAATACATCAGGACACTATTGAAAAGCTGTAAGGGCTAGCAAGAAAGAGTTTGATATGAATTCAACCAAATGAAGAGGATTTGCAAATGCTTGAAGCAGCTGTTGATAGACTAGAAATTGTACATAAACAGCTTGTCTAAAATGTAAACTGTATATTATAGTATTTGTTATAGTTTATTTTTTTATTATATTCAAATAAATATATATATATTGTGATGAAACATTTTGTGATGACATATAATTTGATCATGTAAGATCACAGTCATGTGACTCATAATAACACTGAGACTTGAAGTGTTATTGAGATCTGAAGTGTTATTGAGATCTGCAATCACATTAAACCTAAAATAGTATTTCGATTCGATATATTATTTTGCTGTCCAATTACATTATAACCTGATATATTATTTTATTATATTCTAGCCAATCAATTTATATCTTATATTTAGCTGAGCCAATTAGAAATTCGAGTAGTAATCTGGGTAGCTGCCTATATAGCACCTTGTAATTTCTTATAAATACCCCACTCACAAATATCAATAAAAATTCAGACTGCAACAAGCTAAGGAAGCTTATAACAGACAACCTGAGGGATACTGAAGCCTTACTCAAGGAGTAAGCAATTGAGATAGTTTTGAGATTCTAATAGATACACTTTATTCAATCGATCACACTTAAATCTTGCTAGTTAATACCTACATCAACATATTACCCTTCTTAAGATGCTACCACATAACTCACTAAGACCCCTAAAATATATTTTCTGCACCTGCTCAACTCTGAGTATTTCGCTGTTAATATATTTTAGTCTGTCACAATATATATCACTTTAGTATTCTATGCATGTCTAATTTATAAAGGCAGATATGCTACTTATTACCTTAGTTATTTACAATTTTTAATATAACAGATGATACTTTGATCTTTGATACAAACTTGTATGTCTGAACTGGCAGATCAAAAATATTGTATATAAATGCTGCAATGAATACTGGATCATCAGACATATTATCCAAAGGCTGTCCCCATAGCTCCATCTCATGGGGAGCACTTGTGATGTCAATAGCAATATGTCAGCTTGGATGCTTAATTGTGATATTAGTTACAACAATTGGGGTTATAAGCAAAATAGCAATCTGGCCTTGGTTGCTCTTTATTGTCCAGTATTCACTAATGTACATTAATTGCCAGATAGCATTCTCAGGTCTGCAGTAGTCAGGATCATTGATTTGCAAGCTAGGATTTAACTCAAGTGTTTGTGATGTTTTTGAATAAATGATTTTAGCACCACTATTATATAGTGCAAAGTCTTGTAATGCAACAGAATGATTACTGCTGTGGGAGATCCATGTTTTGTTGATGGGACTAATTAGCCAGTCTGCTATACCAAGAGATGCTATTATTGCTGTCATTATTAGATATATAATTGTACTCAGTACAATAAATATCCAGAAGCCAAAATGAAAGCAGAAGCATTGCTTGTTGTCTAATGCAAATTCAAGGTAATCTGAGCAAGAATCTATATTATCAGGCTTAGAGTTTTCTGATTCATCATCAGAGATATCTGAGGTATTAAAATAGTTTTATATAGTTTCAGTTTTGTATTTGAGTTTGATAGCTTTAAAACCATTATATACAGAAGGTTTATCTATGGGAGATGTTACACTTGGAGCATCCAGATACCATGACAACACTGAACAATCAGGCTCTGCATTTTGTTTATCAGGGGTATAATGATACCCCACCATTGTATCAATGAGTGCTGCTAGTAGTGAATATTGTTTTTTTTTTTTTTTTGAGAGCTTGGAATTCAGGCTCTGTCTTTGTGGAGAGCTATATAATGATTTTGGTAGATTGTTATTATCTGGATAGTACATTGTAATATAATTTTTAAATCAGACAATAAATCTTTGACTTATTTATATCAGTTAACAATACTATATTGCTGTACCATAACACCTATAAAAGCATCCAAGACATTTCTACAAAAAAAAAAAACAATAATCACAATAGATACATCATTGTTAATCAAGCAATTGCAAAAACCTAATCTCACATGAGCTGATATTATAGACATTTTGTACTTACATAGCTAACAGAAATTAGCTACTAGGTATTTAGAATCAACTTTACAACAAGGTGACAATCAGGCCTATGAAGCACTTATAACTGCATTGAAACAAGGGAGCAATACTGAGTTGATGAGTTATGGAACTGGACAAGACAATTCAATGAGGCAACCACCACTAGCAAATTCCACTGCTGAGAAAATAGAGTAGTGACTTATACTAATAAGTGAATAAGTAGATGATCTGGTAGAAAATCTTGCAAGACTATCAAAACTGATAGATAGTATATATGAAAGACTATCAAAACAAATAGATGGTATATATAAAAGTTTAGCAATAAAAAAATGTTAAAGTTTTGATCTTCGAATGTATGTTTGGGGTAAAGAGTGCACTGGCTCATAAAGCCAAATATGTGTGTATTTATTAATACTAATATATGATTGGTCAATACAGACAAAGATCATCTAAGCCACAATTGAGTGATGTACAATCAATCATTAATGGGAGAGAGAGAGATATAATAAGCTAATAATTTCAACACTCCCCCTGCTTGACATATCTCGATAAAAAAAAGTAAAGTAAAAAAAAAAATAAAATGTTCAACTGTACATCACGAATGGCATCCATAAAGTACATTTACTGCAAATAACTATATGTAAAATACTACTTGAGTGATAAGAATGACATAATAAAGAAAATAAAAG